>WNNJ02000945.1:0-140171 GCA_012934845.2 Pomphorhynchus laevis
ATATATATATATATATATATATATATATATATATATATATATATATAATGAATAGTTGCTAGGTCACACGAGGTGACTTTCGCATTGAAAACCAGCTACAGAATCCTTCCTTCATGATATCCAATTCCATACACCCTGACTACTAACGGCGCCTCGAAAGTCACCTCGTGTGACCTAGCAACTATTCATTACATAAATAAGAATCCATCAAAGGATCACCAGTCCCGATTTCAATCGATCTTCATGATCTCATACAATAATATATATATGGTATTTACCAAATATATGGCTGTATCTCGAATGAGATCTCGCGAAGCACATTGAGGTCTAAAGCATTGGCACACCGACAGTTTTTAGACATTTGCGTGGGGAGGAAGCTAATTCCTGTTTCACTACGTTTTCTCAAACCATTAGTGGTAAACTTAGAACAGGTCGATGCTAGATATGCAACCTGGCTTACTACCAAGTGGCCACAAGTACAGAATAATTGCAGTCGCCAACTTGTATGCCTTTTACGTGATTTTTACCGTAAATCATGCATGAGACCCAACGATGATATTGAGGAACGAACTTACCGATGTTGCTGTGTACGAAAAGTAAAAAAGTTACGGAAGCTCCATGTGAACATAAACCTCGAGGAGTTTATGTCTACAAATACACGTAGAAATCGTCGAATTTTCAAAATTTAATGCGAAGCATATTAAGCATAGACGCGAACTTGTTATTAATGACAGCGCGAGTAAGTTTATCGAATCGTCTGATGATGTGACGTTGAAAAAAAACATATTCAGGCTCTTAGTATGGGATTGTCATTCATACCAACACCTGCAACATGCGACAGACTAAGGATTTCAAAAGCGTTGAACATAGTGGCTTCAGGAATGTTTCCTCGTAAAATGGATACAATTACTCGGAATGATAAGATAGAGAAACTTAAAAAGTGGATGTGGTGTGACTACATAAAAACCAACGAAAAGCATAAGTACAGACCTAACATTTCGAAGTCTGTAGCAGAGGGGCTGAAGTCATTACAAGCACGAAATGATGTAAAAATAACGAAAGCGGACAAAGGCCCGCAAGCGGTAATCTGGAAGTTAGATGATTATTCAACAGAAGCATTGCGTCAACTAAATGATGCAACCACATATTGTCAAGTAGAGGCATCTTGTATTCAAGTTTGTCGAACTGTGAATGATCTACTGGATATTGCAGTAAGTAAGCAGCAGCTAGACGTTGCAAAAGCTAATGAGCTTAGACCAATAAAAGAACACCCTAGCTGTTTGGGAACTCCTACTGAAATGTTGTCCAGGTATGTTGATCGGGAACTCAAGGAATTACTGCAGTTGGTTCCCTCGTACATCAGCAGCACTGTAGACTTTATCAGGAAGTTTGAAGAGCAAAAATGTTCCTTCCCGATGGAGACAATGATGATAACAGCAGACGTTGAGTCACTGTATACAAATATTCCCATCGAAAAGGGACTTAGTGCCGTCAATCAGATGCTTGCCCGATCTCAGATATGTTCGCAAAAATTAGATTTTCTTCTATCCGCTTTAGAAGTCATACTACGACAGAATTACCTGCAACATGGAAATACAGTGTATCGACAAATAAGAGGAACAGCCATGGGGACTCCCGTGGCACCCACCTATGCTATTATATTTATGGATATGATGGAGCGTCGCTGGCTTTCACAATCAGAAGTACAGCCTGTATTTTATTGTCGATATATTGATGATATATTCATCGTGTGGCCTGGATCAACAGAATCGTGGCTTCAATTAAAAAAGTGTGCTAACATCATGGATGGTATCCGTCTAAGCTTTACGGAAGACGATAAAAGCGTTAATTTTCTTGACGTCACAGTTTTTCGAACAAATGGAAAATATGAAACAAGAGCATATCGTAAGCCAGAAACTCCATTGCTGCACATTCATGCTAATAGCTGCCACCCTCGGTCAGTAAAACGTAATATAATTTTCAACGAGGCGATGAGATTACGACGTATTTGTTCAAAACAAGAGAATTTCGAGGAGCATCTGACAGAATTACAATCACATTTGTTGCAGAGAGGCTATAGTAAGTCGACGATAGTTACACAATTTAATAGTGTACGCAGGTATAAACGAAACGACTTACTTAGAGGCGGCAAAATAAAATCAACAAATGATGTGATCACAGCAGTAATGCCACATCATCCGATAATTGACAATCTTCAACGCGATGTCGTTAAAGCAGCACGTTCGATATGCTCAACTAGTCAACCGCCAAAACTAAGAGTGTGGTATTCACTAGGAAAAAATATCAGTGACATTTTAAAAAATTCACGCAAACAATATAACGTTGGCTGTAAACCTTGTGGTGACAAACGATGCAAAACTTGCCAGGTTTTAGAAGAAGCGCGGACGATTACAAGCAGCGTAACTAGTGGCTACATAAATTTACAATCTGATGCTAATTGTAAGACCCCAAACATAACGTATGTCGGCACATGCCAAATATGCAATAAACAATATGTGGGGCAAAGTAGTATGGGTATGGCGCGGAGACTTAACTTACGACGGTCACAGTACAGAACAGGCAATCCAGCTGATGGTGCTTTACGTCATGCAATAGAACACGGTGTGAGCGAATGTTTCCGTTATTGTATCGTACACGCCAACGTAATTGATAAAAACGTTCGACTTCGTCTAGAGAATGAGTTAATCGGTAGATTACATACGGAGACGCACGATGGGTGCAACCCTGAGCATCCGTTTGTCGAACCAGGAGTTACGTGATGATTATTTTAGATTTTGTTCGACGCATTGTTCTAATTGTTGTGTGTTTTTTGTTTTAGATTGATAAAGGCCGCTTGGCCGAAACGTCTTGAATCTCATTTTGTGCAATTTTCCTGTTTTTATTATTTCTGAAGAAAATATATGGCCGAATCACATTGTGATCCAGGATCGCGATCGCTACGGTATTTACCATATATATATATATATATATATATATATATATATATATATATATATATATATATATATATATATATGCAGTTTCTGGATATCATGATGGAAGGTTTCATATACTGTGTGAAATCTGGTAATCCTGGATTCGTAGCCTAGCAGTCAAGAGCGCAAGCCAAGTACGGAGAGCGACAGCTCGAATCTCGGATAAGTCAAATTTCAAAAGGCGAAGAGTTGGTAGTCAGCCTTCTGACGAGCCCGGGGCTACCAACATGTGGCAAAAAGCGGGCGAAACGAAAACGGTTGTGGCAATGGCGCCGTTAGTAGTCAGGGTGTATGGAATTGGATATCATGAAGGAAGGATTCTGTAGCTGGTTTTCAATGCGAAAGTCACCTCGTGTGACCTAGCAACTATTCGTTATATATATATATATATATATATATATATATATATATATATATATATATATATATATATATATATATATATATATATATATATATATATATTTGTATAAGTGTTTGAATCGAGCATATTCTTAAGCCTGCAAACTTTCGTCACTCCTAGACGGTCATGTGATAGCCGGCAGCCATCGTCAGTAAGATGAACTATCACACGCCGTTTCGGCTGCCTCTGTGACATTGTGAAAATGCATTTATATATTATATATAGATATATGTTACGGCATTTTCTAATCGGTGTGGCTCAGGATTGATGAAATCAATTCTTTCCATATATGAATGTAGATATAAACTAACCGAGCCAAATTCAAAAACAAAATGACAAAATGTATATTGTTTTAAAGCTTTTGGCGTGAGCCTTCTGAAGAAGGCTCACGCCAAAAGGCTAAGTTGAAGTTATTTAATTAAATTAAAGTTTTTTAAGGAATATATAAGGAATTTAATTTATTTTCCTCATCACGATTTGAAAGACTATAATAAAGTCTTGAATGCAATTAAAGTCGTGAAAGAACGCTACACCCAAAAAACTACAAATGTAAATTTATCTTATAAACATTAGTTTTACAATATGACGCAATACGACTGTTCAAATAAACAGCGAAAAAGGAAAGAAACATTAGTATAAACATTGAGACTTTTGAGATAAATTTTAATTTATAATGGCTTGCAAAGCGTTCTTTAGCTCATCAATGTTGATATCATTCTCATATACTTCAAAATTTAAAACAACGTTCCTTAGCTCCTTTAGACGCTTAAATTCAGTTCCCTGTGCAGCTAATGTAATCGCAGTGCCTTGCTTACCGACTCGAGCAGTTCTACCCACTCGATGTATATATGTAGTGAGATGCTTAGGTACACTATATTGGATAACGGACTTGACAGCACAAGTATCTAATCCCCTTGCCATTAGATCAGAACAAATAAATATGTCATTTTCATGTGCATTTGAAGGAAACCTTAATGGCTTAGAATCAGCGGTGCAAAGATGGAATTCGAGTTCGTTGTTTTCGAGTTTTTTGCTTAGCAATTGATTCAGTAGCTTATATAGGTTAGAGGCTTCTTTTCGAGAATCAGTGAAGACAAGTGCAGGCAGCAGCAGATTATTGTGCTTCGAAAACAATTGTTTAAGGATTAAAGGCTTAATAGATTCTGAAGAACAGTTTACCACATACTCACTAAGATTTTCAGATACAACGGGATCATTAAGCAAGCCGATTCTTGAAAATAAATAACAAATAGATACTGTAGTATCGCTTTCTGCTTTTATTAATAGTGGTTCATAGCATTTAATAGATGCAATGTTGGTCAATTTTAGATCGAGAGTAGCGCTGACCATAACTTTCTGTAATGGAGGTTGAATAATTGACCATTCAGCAGGATTTTTCGGTGGGTTCTTGCATATAGAAGACAGTACCTGGGAATCGTGTAATAGTCTGTCCGCTTCGTCGAGAACAAGAAATCGAAGGTGGTTAAAATTTAGGCCACAACGAGTAAGTGGACCGAGCATACCTAGAGTAGATATAACAACACACGGATCAATATCCAATAAGCAATCACGACTTAAAACTTCATCAGCAGTGGAAATTATACAGTCACAGCATTGATTTACAAGCATACGGAATACAGATACAATTTGACGAACTAATTTTTCATTAGGAACTATTACCAATACTCTCATTAGGCCTCGTATGGTTTGACTACGCAGATACGACATTATGGGGAGTGCGAAAGCAAGTGTTTTACCAGATCCGGTTGGACTCCATAAGTATAAATCATTAGGGTAATCAAATATTGGTATTGTGCCAAAACGCAAATGTCTCCAAATCAAAGCAATAGTTGTTTTTTGAAAGGTGCTAAGACTTTCAACACCGTCAACGTAAGAACACAACAGATCAATGTCATCAGGAAGAATATCTAAATCGGTAATGATATTACTCGGAACACATGACGACAGCATTATCTGAAATTTATAGTTATAAACAGACATTTATGCCATTTTCGCAGTAGCATACATTTTTAAAATTAAAGTATTATCATATGTGCGTATGCCAAAATCACGATAATGTAATTATTTCAATATGATTATACAGTCCATACATCCTTTGCTTTGTTTCATCCACTAAATATCCTGTATACTTAGTTGGTAATGTAGCAAAGTGTAAAAGATAATTTGATTCTAAATATATTCGACGCCGTAGATTAATTATCAACTAATTACTGGGTAATTCCAATTCTTTCTTGTCACACGGGAACATACTGCTATACCGTCTTATATAATTATCTACATAAAACAGCTGTATATCACCACACAATATTAAAATATCAAAATTTAAAACAGCTGCATTAAAACTGATATGATAAATGATTAGTATTTACCTTTAAGTAAAAGTTATGTTTAAAATTTTTGACGTATTACATGGAGTACCCAATATTATATATAATAAATATTATAATATTATATCATATTATATTATAATATAATATATTTATTGTATATATACAATTAATATATTAATATACTATAATTATATTTAAATATTTGTATATATATTTGAATGTACAATAAGTTAATAAGCATATGAATCTATGCAACCAGTGCGATTTCGTATATTACGAAATTCATCCGATATCCATTTTATAATGAGTATATATTTATTTTAATCGCAAAAATATAATTATTTTTAATTATATAATCACATTTATTCAATCAATCAATTGCCAAGCATAATTACCAAAATAATAATTTTAAAGTATTCTAGTGGATATAGGTGTTTTATTGTGTCCCATTAAATTGTTAAAATTGGTTTTGATAAAACCAATTAAAATGTGTAGAAATGCATTATTGGTCTTAATGATATATTAAAGCATTGCATCCTTTTAAAAGTGAGATATATTTAGGAGAAAACCCGTTTTAGCTAGTTGTTTGTATAAAATGTAGGAGCGTATATAATTGGCGACAAATTATTAAAAATAATTTTCTTCCGTAGGTCACTTAGCTATAATCTCTGATTATTTTTAAAATTTGGGGATAGTATTATATTATTAAATTTTGGGAGCATGATCAAAAAAAAACTTTTAATTTTTATATTTCGCTAACTTCTGTTAGCGTTAATAATTTAGTAGTTCTATAAACAGATTTGTTATACATGAATTTATAAAATTCCTGTCCTATGTTCAAAGGAATAAATTATAATATTAATTTTTAAATGTTAAATGTAGTTATTTTAATCTGTTAAAAACAATATGCTATTGAAATCTATAAAGTTTGTATAATGAGTTATTTATAAACATGTTTATTTCAGGTTTAAACAAGATTAATATTAAGAATATAATTTTAAAAGACCAAATTGTTCTGACGAGTATGAACAGTATTTTATTTAAATTCCGATATTTTGGCAAAATAGTAACTTAATTTTAAATCTACAACAAATTTTCATAACGTGTGCATACTTTAACATTTTTAATTCTATATTGTAAAACGATCGTATACATACATTTATGCTTTAATTCAATATGTAAATGAAATCATATTATCATTTTATTGTTAAATTAATAAAAAAATATTGAAACTTGATCTGGAAGAATATATTTTTAAAAACTTAATATAACTTTCAATATACCCCTTTAAAGAGGAGAGAGGGCATATTTTTATATTTCGCTAACAGAAGTTAGCGAAATATAGAAATTAAAAGTCAGAACCATTTGGTCTTTTAAAATTATATTCTTAATATTAATCTTGTTTAAACCTGAAGATTTCAAGCAATAATTGTATATATGAGTAAAATTATTTAATTTTTAATTTTATTTAAAAATTAAAATTAATTTTTGAAGTATTTAAAATGATTTCTCCAAAAAATGTTTTTAGATTAAAAGCGTATCATCACAAAGTATTTTGTGAAATAATCAATTTTCAAAGCGGTTAATTGCAACAAACAAAACCCCAAAAAGTGAGCCGTTAATGAAAAATAAAAAAGCCGTTAATGAAAATTTCTACGATCTAATCACAATGTAGAATTCAAAAATGTAAAAATATGCACATGTTATAATATAAAAATTTGTTGTGAATTTAAAATTAAATTACTATTTTGCCAAAATATTTGAATTCAAATAAAATACTGTTTATACATGTAAGAACAGTTTAGAGTTTTGAAATTATATACTTAATAGTGATCAAGCTATCGAAGCCTCAATAGAGGCAACATCTAATTAACATTTCCTTAAGAGACTTCACTAACCAATTTAATAAGCGAATTATATTCAATACAATCAAATACTATGAAGGCGAAGTTAAAATATCATTCGCCTCCCTCCCGAATTGGTCAGATCTTATACTGAATTCTTCAACGGCAGATTCTCGGATCTGCCAGTGATTCTTGGTTTGATTCTCGGAATCACCAGCAGATTCTCGGATCTGCGGGTGATTCTCGGATCTTCAACGGCAGATTCTCGGTTTGTTAGAACGTTCAGTTACTGAACGTTCTAACAATATAAGCAATTTCTCAGCATTTAAAAACATTTATCCTTTAAATATTTAAAAATAGCTATTATTTGTGATTTGTAAAACAAATTATTTTGAATTAAACACATTTTATAATAAATATAATATTTAATAATATATAATAATATTTTTTATCTGGTGGTATAAAAATGGAAATAAAGGATCGAGGGACGATTTTTTTAGAAGAGGATGTACAATGGCTGCTTTCCAGTTCTCTGGAAAAATATAGCTATTAATAATAAAGATTTTCTTAAGTTGCTTAGAGAGGGATCTGCTGTTTAATAAAAATAAGAGGGGATGGTGTTGTGCAAACGAGCAGGAAAACCCTTATGGAAACAATTTAGAATGAAGCATGGATACTGCATAACTAGCTCTATTACTACCTGGTCATTTATGTGCAACGATTTCCTGCCGATTCCAAAGGTTTTTGATTTTATAATCTTTATTTAATCAAATTAAATTGTCAACGAAGAGTTCATCTTATTAAAACCAATTATGTCATCAGTTAAAATCAATAACATCCCTACATACCTCACGGAAGAAGATGTAGCAGCCCTAAAGAAATAATATAGCATATCAAACATCCGCTTTATCACCAGCAAGAATGGTCTTCCCATACCAATAGCATTCTGTAGCGCACCGATGGATGTTGTTCAAATTTTAATGAACACTCAATGTAACCCCTTTATGGGGTAAAATTTGAAATTTACTATATTGGAGTATGATACAGTAACTTACCCACACTGTAATAACTGCCAACAGTGGGGGCACTAGTCATCAAGTTGTTCCTCGCCCCATAGATACGGGGTATGCGGATCAAGCACGATGCATCAAAACAAATGCGAGAGCAAACCGTGCTACTTGAACTGCGGGGGTGAGCACCCCACATGGTCTAAAAAATTTATCCACTTTAAAAACTACCAATAGAGGCACTGGTCGGATATACCTAAACACAATAGTTTTGCTGGAGCTGTCACAGATGGGAATAAAGAAGAAGAAAGTATTCCTGTTGCTGACATAATAAAGTTCATGAATGCGAAATATCAGGAATCCATGGAGCGTATTGAAAACCTACTTAAGTCTTTAGTTGGTCAACTTGGGAATTCCATCCAGCTCCCACAGTTGGGATGGCGACGTCCAACAAAAGAAATTCAGCCCAATCCAACAAGAGGAATGGTTCATCGCAGTTAATAACACCTAATAAGCTGGTTCGCAAGAACTCATTATGGACAGTCCCAACCCAGGGAAATGAAAATTATGCCCGTGGGCAAATGTCTTCTCTTGTTGGTACGGGAAGTGGGGAGAGCGACCTTTTCTCCTCTGGTTCTGACAGGCGGAAGGCGTCTCACTCCGGTTAAATATACGCAATAGGAAGTAATCTAGGGCCCTTTTCACTGAATATCCTCTAGTGGAATTTGGGATGTGCTTCCGCCCTTAGCATTCTATCTGGTAGAGATGCAGATGTTATAGTCCTTCAGGAGACGCGGTCTATCCATCTCTCCCAGGATATTACTCGATTTATACCTAAGCAATCCACACCCACTATACTCCGTACATAACCCCACCTCACTCCTCTTGATCTCAAGGTCTTTTAACCCTAGTGAAGATCACCATAAGATAATCCCTCATTTTAAACTACTCTTGTCCAGCCTTATCTTGTTTAGTTATATCACTCTGTAAGAACGGTAAGCGTATTAGCATAGTTAATGTCTATATTCGTTCAGGAGAACTTCCCAAGAGGGGTGAGCTCCTGGACCGTATTTTGGGTAGTGGCTATGACATATTACTCGGTGACTTCAACGACATAAGTGGTCGTTGGAATAATGGAGTACTCCGCAGAGCCATGATCAACTATCTTATTCAAAAACCATCTTCCCCCACCTTTCATTGCTCCAACAAATTCTCTCCTAAACATATTACTGCTACATAAGATGTTGTTGTTGAACCCCATTTGCACTGGGCAGTCGCGGCAACAACAGACCACCTCTCATGACCTATTACGCTAATGGCTAGAGGAAGATCCGTTGCTTAGAAGGAGGTTTCACTTTAATCCCATCAGAGTAGCCTTTTTCAGGCAGCCATCAACTCTTCTCCAGAATTGGAATTGAGAGTTTGACCGAATTTAATTCCTACATCTCATCACAAGCTATCGCGATCATTTCGACTACCTATAAAGGTCGAATATACAATCCCACTCCAACAAAACTCAAGGTCCTAGCTAAAATGTTACAATTTCCTAATATCTGTTTCCGCCAGACAGGTCTTCTCGAATGTATACCGGAGCTCTAGATATAAATTCAAGCTGAGTAGGTATAAAGCGAGCATTGCTCACCTTATATTGAGGAGCAACTCAATCTCCTCAACAAGTGCCGCCCTATGGTGACTTCAGAAGTAGGAATATATCTGTTCCAGATATCCTAAACTCTTAAGGGCCACTTCCGGGCAACTCCAAAGTCAGGGCGCCATACTCCACTCAGGGTCTGTTAGATTTTGACAGACAGTCAGAAATTGTTTTATTCACGGCATTTAAACGCGATCAACATTTTGTGGTATACGCTGATGATGCAATCTGTTTTCAGGACGCAGGTGCAAATATGTAGTCTCAGACATCAGCCGTTTCTTTTTAAGATTAGAAGTTCAGTTTTAAACTCCGAAAAATCGAAAGTGGTTGTCTTTCATGGCGCCCCTGCACCAAAAAGAAGCATACGAGACTTGTACTCTCTGCACTCTCCTCAATTTTGCAGAATCAACCACTTCCCATCTTCACGAGTCGAGTAAAATATCTGAGATTCACCGTTACGGTGAATTGGTCGGTGAAAGCTGATATGTATAGACTTAATCGTATCCTGAGGAAAGCTAGGTGGGCTCTGAAACGGGCCCAGCACCTGTCATTGAATGGGAAAACCCAATTGCGCATGTGGGATACTTGGGCTATTTTGGGATTAATTTTCTTTTTAAGAGTACGTTCCCCAAAGCAAAGACTAAAGTTTCTCAAGCTCCTCATCTCAATATTACCAACCATAGTCCGTCTAGACTGGATTCTTAGGGGGTGAAGGACCCCGAATGGTTCAACCAGAAGGTGGCGCGTTGGTGCGGCCTAGGGGCTCAGATCTCTCTGGACTTGAGGCCGTAATGATAAGAAGGAAGATAAAAGAAAGGCTACGACTCGAATGAACATTTGATTTAATTTGTGTTTTCTGCATGTTTTAATTTCAAATTTTTTATCAGTTATATAGTTATTTAACAAAACCTCTATTCATCCTCTATAAATATTTAAATCATCAGGATAAAATTGTTGGTTTTGTACATTTAAATAATATAAACATGTATTTATATGTTGTGCCACTCTACAAAATGGATAAAAGTAAGAAAAAATACACAACAAAATAAAGGGCTTAAACATTAAAACATCACGTAAAGCAAAACAAAACATTAACATAATCTACCAAAGAACTAAAAGCATCACTTAGTAAAATACAAAATAACACACAGTAAAAACACATTAATAAGCATAGTTTAAAACATTAAGACTAATTTTTACTTAAGTTTATAGCCGGTTTATTATTAGCCATTAGTTTAAACTCACAAGTATCAAAAAATGCTTCTTAATGGAAAATTGCTTAACGTGCATAACATATTAAAACCTAAACCTTTATAAAATATCTTGATCATGTTGTGACTGTGTTTATATTGGTCAAACTGGACAATGTTTATCTAAAAGAATAAACAACACATCTATAATCTACAAAAAAGAACTGTTTTCAATACCATTGCTCAGCATTGTACATCACTTAATCACACGGTTGATTTCCAGACTCATACTGTTGTCTTATGAAAGCAATTATTTAGCACGTATAATAGAAGCTTTTTATGATTCGTGAGTCTAACCTAATGGTAAATAATAAACAAGACTATATTTTAAAAGTTAAAATATAATTAATGTCCTTTTGCTTTTGAATATGCATAGTAATGTTCTACTGAGTGTTATTTTGTGTTGTACTGTTGTGTTTTTAGTTTTTTTTGGTAACCGATTGGATTCTTCAGGGGTGAATGATCCCGGGTGGTTTGATCGGAAAGCGGCGTGTTGGATTGGTTAAGGGGAGGGCTCAAATCCCCACGGATTTTAGGCCTACATAATGGTGAAGACTTTGGTAACGAAGATTATGAAGATTATGAAGATTTCATTTGTCCGATTTCATTTTTTATTTATAACTTATTTATCCGTGTTAAGTTATGTTAACCTGTTTTTGTATTAAGAAAATCTTTATTATTAGTTCTTTGGTATGTCACCTATGGAGACGCCCTCGTTCAACATAAAAGGAAAATAAGTTTCAAGCTTGTCCAGGCCGTCTCTGCCAGTTTACGAGCCTCGAGACCTACGCGTCGAAATCCGGTGCAGAACGGCATATATCGCCGCGAACAAAGAGCATACTGACATTTTAATAATATTTGGACTCATTTGCGGGTAACCCTGAAATGTTATTTATACGAATAAATTTGATTATTTATAAAAAACAAAAAAAACAGTTCTTTGGCAATGTTTTGTTTTGCTTTATTATGTGATGTTTCTACTGTTTGAGCGCTTTCTTTTGTTGTATTTTTTCTTATTTTTATCCATTTTGTAGAATGGCACAGCATATAAATACATGTTTATATTATTTTAATGCAAAAATGCACAATAACGATCACGCAAATTTTGTGTCGGAGCCATCAAAGGCGTTTTGTTCCTGCTCAGATTCTCATGCTGAATGTAACGTAAGTGATCATAACTCTTCGATTATATCTATGCGGTCTAAGGTTAGTGATAATTTATTTTCTTCAAATGATGGGGAGGTACTTCCCTCATCCCAAAAATGAATAACCTTGTGATTATTAAATTGATTAAACCTATTGAAAAGGAAAGATTATATAACACTTTCCTCTGTGGTTTTGTGGATAATTATAGAAATCGAATTCTTTTAAACAAGGTAAAAATATATGCCGGTAAATTTAAAATATCTTTTATCTCAGCTGACATCTTGAATGCTTACAGAGATTATTTCAACAAACTTCACTCGGATCAAGGAGAGCTTATTTGCAAATCGATAAATGCCTCCCTTAAAACTAAGTTTGCCCGTCTCATTTGATAAGGATAATAAAAAAGCTTTGATGAATCAATTTGGGATTTTCAATCTGCGCCAAATCCTGGGTAGGGATGGCAACCTATCCAGGTAGAGTTCTGTTACGCACCCATTGATCGTGCGCAGCTGTTGTCCAAAGCCTGTTCAAACGTTTTTATGGGATTCGATCTGAACTTCACAATAGCTGATATTGATGAGTACACATACACCCACTGCAGCTGATGTCACAAATGGGGATACTGGGCGTCCAGCTACAGTGAGACTGCCACATGTGGGATGTGTGGCTCTTCGTCCTGCCTGGCGATTAATTCTACCGACTCCTGCAAGCCCTCCGTCCTGCACAGACTGTGGGGGGGGAGCCACCCGACCTAGGGCATGGGCTGCCATACGTTTAAAGCCTACAAAAAAGCTTTTATTAAGCCTGTAAAGTACAAATCGGCTGCTTCATTTTCTACTGTTGCCGTTGCTCAGAGGATAAGCGATTCAGAATTATCACTTATGGTTGACAAGAAAAAAGAATCTTCGCATAGGAGAGGATTAAGAGCTTTATACTTATGACAATCGGGGCTATGAATCCGAAAGAAAAGGGCATTGGGTTGGATAGGGAATGTTGGCCTTGATAAAGTTTTGGAGGAGTCACTAGTCCTACACAACTATGGGGTCATTCAATCACATCAACCAATCACGCCTTGGTGTAACTTCAGGAGTAGGGTCTATCTGTTACAGATATCCTAAACTCTTGGGGTCCACTTCCGGGCACCTCCAAATCCGTCGCTCACTTTCTTCTTGGGTATGTCAGCTTCTGACAGTTGACCAGAGAAGAGAGGTGGCCGTCACAATGCTTTTAGCCTCCCCATCCGATGTAGCAGGCATCAAAATAAGTAAGAGAGTTTTTATTCCTAAGAAAAAATCCTGCTCATGCCCTAAAGATCTGCGACCCATTTCGATTCAAAATGCCCTCGTGTCGATTTACGAAAAAGCGCTTGCGCGTAAAATCCGCGACTATTTAATTAGGCGTAATTTGATCCCCAGGTTTTCATGGGTTCGTCAAACGTCGCTCGGTTCATTCAGCAGTAGGTGAGGTAGAACAGTTTTGTCGCTAGAATAGCGATCGTTTAGTTGTGGCTGTTTTCCTTGACTTTTCTGCTGCATTTGACCGCATCTCCATTCCCTTTGTAATCTCTTCTCTCAGGTCCCTCGGGTTGCCTGCGAGAATTGTGAACAGGGTGGAGATCCTGCTGTACACAAAGCGGTTTTATTATGAAGATGACTATGATGCGCGTCAGTTCTATCCTATTACGGGTGTTCCTCATGGTTCTCCACTTTCTCCTATATTGTACCTTGCTGCCTCCATTAACCTATTTTAATGATTTAAACGCGAACAACGTCTAGTGGTGTACGCTGATGACACCACAGCCCTGTTCACTGGACACATGTGTAAAGACGTAGTCTCTGACATCAGCCGGTTCTTTTTAAGATTAAAAGACCAGCTCCCACCATCCAATCTTTTGTTAAGCTCCGCTAAATCGCAGGTGGTCGTCTTTCATGGCACCTTTGCTACAAAGCAAAAACTTAAGAGATTAGCACTCTCTGCGCTCTCCCCCATATTTGCCTATGAACCACTCCCCACCTTCACAAGTCGAGTAAAATACCTGGGTTCACCGTTACGGTGAACTGGTCGGCAAAAGTTAACCTGGCTAGACTTAAACGTATCCTGAAGAAAGCTATATGGGAACCGAAATGGGCTCAGCATCTGTCGTTGGATGAGAAAACCCAGGTGCGCCTTTGGGGCACCTGGGCTATCTCGGGATTAGTCTTTTTTTTCTAGAGGACGTCCCCCAGAGCAAAGGCTAAGGTTTCTTAAGCTCCTCGTCTCTCGTTTACCCAGCATAGTCCGCGCCGATTGGATTCTTCGGGGGGGTGAAAGAGCCCGAGTGGTTCAGTTGGAAGGCAGCGTGTTGGATCGGTTGGGGGGGGCTCAGATCCCCTCGGATTTGAAGCCATAAAAGTTGGAAAGGCGCTGAAGATTGAAGAAATAATTTTGTTTGCCAACTATCTATTGAACTGAATGTTTTTGACTTTTTCATGTATTTCATTTATTTTTGGTGATATATTATTTTAGTGTACAAAGCTGTAACAATGTTTCTTTAATGATGATGGCAATTGCCAAGGAAATATTGAATAATCGTTTTCTTCTTTTGGATTCAATAATTATTTTACAATATACAAATATTAGAATAAATTAAGTCATAATACATTATGATTGTATTGTTAAACACTGAGTCATTTTCATTCTTCAAAAAAATCGGTAACCAATTAATCGCTTAGACACTCGAGTATACACGCGGCGTTGCCTCGCTGAACCGCTCCGCATTATCGCTGCATGAGGAAAGCCGTAGATCGAATTTCACCTTGCTCCCGGGCATCATCTTTCCGATCTCTTCGATAAAATACGGTTTCCTTGCCCAAGACATTCAATGACTCAACAGCTACTAAAACGTATGTATATATTCTATTATCGATCTCGTTGTACTTTTCCTTCTTGCTTTCTGCAAAAGCGGCTACCTTACTTGTCCGAATGACTGTTTTATCCTCGCAACTCGCCGCTAGAGGGTTTATGCATGTAGTGTCCCAAATTAGTATTTTACTGTTCTTCCAAGGAACCAAAGTTCCTCAATCCGGTCGCTTGCCATCGCTGCGACACAATCCGACCGGCTCTAATCGAGAAGGTATCCCCGCTGAAGACAAAACCATTAGAATTACGCGGTTCAACTCGGAGTTCGAGTGTACCTAAATTCGCTGTTTCGACAGTCCAGAACGTGCAAGCCCGATGCCTTGCTGGAATTCCCGCATCCACATGTGAATTCTCCGCTAAATTTGATGTCAAGTCGTAGGGCCTCGGCGATTGTGAAGGATACTTCGTCCAATCTGGTGCCAACCGCAGAGATTGAAAGTGTCATCAGCAAAGCTTCAGAGTCACTGCCTACCGCTCCGAGCTGTCTACCTCGACATTTAGCAGAATCGCCTTCCAACAAGAGTAAACTACTAGCAATCATGTGCATGAGACGAGACCAATGTTTTTGTTTATGTTTTTCCTTTGGCAAATCTTCCCCGCACAAGCCGTCCATCTGCGCACACCATTTTGGAAATCCGAGCAGTCCACTTCTCTGGCTGCTTCAAGGTTTGGTCCCACACATGCCTTTACGAGAACTGGCGTGCCTCGATTTAGAACTAATATGCCGGCAGTGATATAACTCATTGAGATATAGACCTAAGACACCCAAGTCAATCGGCAGAGTTGATTGTCGCCATGCCTTATCATCCAGATATAAATTTAATATGTTGGCCAGAGTGGACCTTAGGATTTCGTCGTAATGCTTCAATGACGTGCAGGAAGGGCAAGGAACACAACGTAGCAGATGATAAATATTTGGTATGATAAAGCTACATCGCAACAGAAACAGCGCATCTTGTCTATATAGATCGACCATTCGTTTGACAGTGTTCTGGATAAGCGATACACATTGATTCACGGTTTCATTGACCGCCAAATCGCTTCATACCAGAGTGCCTAAGATGACAGCGTCGTTGGGATCAGCCAGAATGCTATCGGGAATCAAGTCCAACCATCGAATTTGATCCTTAGGATCACGGGTTATTAACTCCGACTTTTGAGGATTTGATGTAAGTCTAATTCTCGTCTCTTGATCGCTTATGTTTGTTACATCCGAATAAATCGTATCCGAGTCACCGCCCCCCCCAAATAAAATACAGTCGTCGAGATACCATGCGCAAAACGGTGACTGGCAGAATTTGACAACTTCATTATGGCAAACGTGGAAAGCAGGGGACCGAGAGGGTCCCCTTGTTGAACAACTTCGGTTGACAGAATTAGTGATGTGCCGGCAATAAGTTGACTATCGCAACCGTAGCACGTGTTAACGAATGGCAGGTAAGCTGGTAGCTTCCTGCGAACCATTTCAATCATGTTGCCACGGTTGACTGTGTTACACGCGTTATGAAAGTCTCACTTGACAAGCGAAACTCCAGGAAGTAAGGAGTTTGCGATAAAGTATCTAGACGCGTGAGTCACAGCTTCAACTCCTCGAGCAATTGTGTTCTTGTTTGATTTTCCTTGGTTCCTATAAATTAAATAAATAAATAAAGACTTTGTTAAATACACCAAAATATAGCATGCAAGAATAAAAAAGTAGGTCATAACCAACTCAGATAAAAAAATGACAGAATTTCCCTTCGTTTTATTCATCTTCCCTTTCTCTTTTATGGGCTCAAGTCCAGGGGGATCTGAGCCCCCCCCAACCAATCCAACACGCCGCCTTCCGACTGAACCACCCGGGGTCTTTCACCCCCCCCCGAAGAATCCAATCGGCGCGGACTATGCTTGGTAAACGAGAGACGAGGAGCTTAAGAAACCTTAGCCTTTGCTCTGTGGGACGTCCTTTTGAGAAGAAGACTAATCCCGAGATAGCCCAAGTGCCACAAAGCGCACCTGGGCTTTCCCTTTCAATGACAGATGCTGAGCCCGTTTCAGGGCCCACCTAGCTTTCTTCAGTATACGTTTGAGTCTATCCAGGTCAGCTTTCGCCAACCAGTTCACCGTAACGGTGAACCCCAGGTATTTTACTCGACTTGTGAAGGTGTGAAGTGGTTCATAGGCAAATATGGAGGAGAGCGCATAGAGTGCTAATCTCTTAAGTTTTCGCTTTGTAGCAGGGGTTCCATAAAAGACGACCACCTGCGATTTAGCTGAGTTTAAAATAAGATTAAAAATGGGTAACTGGTCTTTTAATCTTAAAAAGAAACGGCTGATGTCAGCGAACGTCTTTACACATGTGTCCAGTGATCAGGGCTGTAGTGTCATCAGCGTACACCACAAGACGTTGTTCGCGTTTAAATATTTTGAATAGTTTAATAGAGGCAGCAAGATATAAGATAGGAGAAAGTGGGGATCCTTGAGGCACACCCGTAATAGGGTAGAACTGACGCGCATCAGGGTCATCTTCATAATAAAATCGCTTGGTGTACAGCAGAATCTCCACCTTGTTCACAATTCTCGCAGGCAACCCGAGGGACCTGAGAGAAGAGATTACAAAGGGAATGGAGATGCGGTCAAATGCAGCAGAAAAGTCAAGGAAAACAGCCAAAACTAAACGATCGCTATTCTACCGACAAAACTGCTCCACCTCACCAACTGCTGAATGGATTGAGCGACCTTTGACGGACCCATGAAAACCTGGAGGGATCAAATTACGCCTACTTAAATGGTCGCGGATTTTACGCGCAAGCGCTTTTTCGTAAATCGACACGAGGGCATTTTGAATCGAAATGGGTCGCAGATCTTTAGGGCATGAGCAGGATTTTTTCTTAGGAATAAAAACACGCTTACTAATATTGATGCCTGCTACATCGGATGGGGAGGCTAAAAGCATTGTGACGGCCACCTCTCTTCTCTGATCAGCGTTTAAAAGCTGACAGACCCGAGAAGAAAGTGGAACGACGGATTTGGAGATGCCCGGGAGTGGACACCAGGAGTTAAGGATATCTGTAACAGATAGATCCCTACTCCTGAAGTTACACCAAGGCGGGATTGGTTGAGGTGATAGAGTGGCTCCATAGTTGTGTAGGACTAGTGACTCCTCCAAAACTTTATCAAGGCCGACATTCCCTATCCAACCCAATACCCTATCCTTCCAGCAACTTCCTATAAATTAAAAACCATTCATGATAAAAATCGCATGTGCAGCAACTAACAAATTTTGATCGTTTTTAAATAGTTGATACTGATCCATTATTAATAAATAATTATTGGAGCCGGATCAAAGGAAAGAAGAAATTATTTTTGATATTTCGCAAACTATTGTTAGCATCTTCAGAAAATTACTCGGAAGTAATTTTTTGATTGATGATTTTTTCAGATTGACATTTTTAAATCTAATTAGAATTAACTATTTAATCATTAAAGTTAATGAACCCTTATATATAATCAATCAAAATTTTTCAATATGAAATCTAATTAAAAAACAATTTGCTATCTGCTATCAACTAGCCCTTGAGCGAATATCAACTAACACCTGTTATCCGAATTGTGCTTGATTAAATTTATTGAATTAGAAATATCCTTAATATTCTTAATTAATATATAAATATAATGTAATATTATATCATAATATTACAATATATTATAATATTTGTATATCTCGATTATTTATCGAATTCAAATAATAAAAATGATAAATTTTATTTTAAATAGTTAATAATGTTCCATTATCGATAGAGAATTATTGGATCCTAAATAACTTGAGGATGGAATTTGTTCAAGATATGTTTAAACAATGTCATATCTTAAATTCGTAAAGTGCGATTGTAGTGAATATCATGGTTATTGGTCATGCGCTTTTGTGTAGAAAAAGTGTTCTGCTTAAGAGACGTTACAACGACCTCTGCGACATCATAAATTTTACACTAAATATTGAAAACTTCTAAGAAAGAAGGAACATTTTATTTGATATTTCGCTAACTTCTGTTAGCATCTTCAGAAAATTACTTAAGTAATTTTCTGAAGATGCCAGCAGAAGTTAGCGAAATATCAAAAATAATTTCCTCTTTTCTTTGATCCAGGTCCAATAATTCTTAATATATTCTATATTAATTTATTATTAATAATAATATTATTATATTATTATTTATAATTTGTTATATTGACTAAAATATCGAATTTAATTGGCCAAAATCTTTTCAAAATTTACTATAAAAAACTTTTCTCAGTAACGTTAATTCCTAACACAATATCAACAATTATTAAATATAATATTTGAATAATATTTAGAATATTAAATACAAATAATTAAATATAATTAAATGTCAGCAAACATTGAAATGATTGAAAATTTTTGAAATTTAAAACCAACAATTTAAGCTAAAAACCAACAAATTACAGTTTAATGGGGACAAGGTTCATATGAAATTTGATTTACGAATAAATTTGATCGTGAAATAATTAATATTAATTATAAATATTAATTATAATATCAATATTAAGTATTATAATATTAATTATACAGCTTAAATAGTTAGAGTTGATTTACTGTTGATAATATCACAAAATAAATCTCAGTAGTAAAAAGGAGATTATAAATAGGATATCTACAATGTTGTATTTCAACTAGAAATAAATTTTCAGATTAGATTAATAAATTATCTTTAAGATTAATTAATATCTATAAGATTAATTTTGGTTCGAACATTTCAAATAAAAATAAAAATGTTAACATTAAATGTTTGATGCATGATGATTTCTTTTTGTAAGAATTTCGTTTAGTTCTTTAAACTGTTCAGGTTTCTCTGTTAACTCAAAATGATCTGCTTTAGAAACAAAAAAATATCGCGATGTTTCCGATTATTGATGCTAACAATAGTTTGCGAAATATCAAAAATAATTTCTCCTTTCCTTTGATCCGGCTCCAATAATTATTAATTTGAATCGTGTTATGCGGCAGAAGTGGCGCATCTAAAGCGTCTGATCTCTTTTGAGATTGTGCAGGCAGCATCAGCTGCTTTGCAAGCGCCACTCTCAAATTGTACAAGATTGCTAAAAAAATCCAGCTCATTAAGAGTACAGCGCCTGTAGAAAATAAAATTTCTAAACAATGTTTTGGCTAATTTGATGGAACCTATCTATTGTACTATTTTTTAAGCAAATTGTTATTTTAAAAGGATATAGTGATTTGACCAAAAAAGGCCATTCTGTCCGATCATTATAATACCATATTAAAAACGAAAACAAAATATCAGTAGCGAGCAATCCAATGATAAAGTTTTCTAATGTTGTCTTAACGAGTGTGTTATTCAACTATTGACCAAAGATTTGAGTTGGTTTAGTGATGATGCAGCCATGATGTCATGTGGTAATAAGTTCTACAACTTTAACGCTCTGCGTGACAACCGCGATACCATTGCGGACCTCCCAATTTGCCTCATGCACAACATGAGCAAATAGACTACGACTTTGTCGGAATTCATTTCAACACAGTCGCTTGGATATCCATCCATCCCTTTATTATACACAATATCGCGTGTAGATTCAAAACGAGTAGCCTGGTTTGCACTGATACCATAGTAATCTAAGTTAACCGCTTATTATAACTCATCATTTTATCTCCTCGAATGAGTTTCCTGCCACGCAGTATAATTGTATCTCTCTTATTTCTCCTGTCGTTGAGGGGAACGATACTTGGAAAGCATATTTGGCGTGAGGACGAACTAGCGCACTGTTTAGCAGAACAAGACAGAGTTTATATACTGACAAAAAATAATGTTTAATCAGAAAAATCATATTACTCGCGGAAATGCAACGTCTATTAGTGTACATTCAAGTTTTCAGTTTGTAAAGCAAAACGTCCTTTCCTGAAACATAGAACTATGCTGACCTGTGATTCTAAAGTATCTCGAGTATCTTGCCCAGATTACTCGTAAGGCGTATGGCGCGATAGTTGTCAGCTAAACAGCTGTTACTTTTTTGAACACCGGCACCACTACAGCACACTTCCTATCAGAATGTATTTACATGATTTCCAAAAATGACTGAAATAATCTAGTGACTGAAGGAGGCAAATGTTGACTTAATAATTTGAGTATATACAGATGAATGTCATCGGGGTCTGAAGAAGATGAAGGCGACAATTTTGATAATATGCGGGCCACTTCATTCTATTTGATCATATAAGGTATCAAGTGCTTATATTATCTTTGATACAACATTTAAACGAGGGCAAAACTAGCTCGAAACTAGTAAATTAAAAAACAAATATCAAATGAAAAAATCGCCAATAAATAATTGAATTTATACAATATTTGGCTGTTTTTACTAATCGTTACAAGCTCACAAATTGAATAGTTTGTGAATAGTTTGGAATATCATTCCTGAATGCGTTGTTACCTCCACAACTCTGATTTTATTTAAGAAGCGAATGCAAATATATTTGGATAAATGGATAATATGAAGAAACTATCTTATCCCTAATTTTATTAAGTCTATCACTTTTATATTTTATTTAATTTTAAGCTATTTTATTTTCGTGAGTTTTTATTACGGCCATATGGCCTTTATTCTGTATATAATAACAAATGATAAAATCAGCATACAAGAGCAGCAAAAAGAAATTTATTCAATTGATTGATTATGGGATCGTTTGCGGTTGTACTTTATTGTTTACATCGCTTTAGACGTTCTTACAACCTCTTAAGCGATTAGGCATTCAAAGTTAAAAATGGTTTGATACTTATAATTGAGATACGAGCAGAATCACTTCACCAATAATAACATCAGAATTGCGTAAAGACAGTTGTGATGATATTGATACTATTGTACGTATGAACTTTCTAGATTGTGGAGTAAAGCCAAAAAGTTGGTCCTCATGTATTACAATTTACTCAACAAACAATCAACATTAATCGTTCAACAAATGGAAAACCGCATGCGTCCAACGCGCTTCGATGGATCAAATACATTACTCCAGCTGAATGGAAACACTGGATTGCTACCTTCAATAATTGTGTCGACGAATTACATATCTCGAGCCCCGATATACAACCGAACAAACTTCGACTACTAACTAATTATATTTCTTCAGGAGTGTACGAACTGATATCCGAATGCTCAACATTCGAAGACGCTATCAGACTACTTAACGAAATATTCGATAAGCTGAAGAACCCGATTTTTGCGCGTCATACGTTAGCAACACGGAAACAGAAAGATGATAAAAATGTATCAGATTACGTTCACCAAATTAAACACCTATTTAAAGATTGTAATTTCAAAAATGTTACAAGTACACAATATGCCGAAGAAGTTATTCGGAATGCCTTTATTGCCTGTCTCAGAAACAATTCAATTCGTCAACGCTTACTAGAGCACACCATCTTAAGTCTTAAAGACGCTGTAAACACTGCTCAGTCATTAGAGTCAGCACAGACAAACGCGCAATTTTTTATCACTTAAGAGATCTATTTGGCATCAACGTCGTATCCAGCGAATGTACTGGGAAAACAAGAGAGTGATGGAGAGCCCAATGACACGTTGTCGGCATACATGAGAAGACGTGAGATTCTAGTCAATTCAAAAGATACACGGAAATGCAATTTTTGTGAAAGAGATGCTCATGGGATATCACAATGCCCAGCAAGAGACGCAACTTGTTTTCGATGTGAAAAACGAGGTCACTTTTCTACGATATGTCGATCCACGTCAAATTCAAAATCTCAATGTGCTGCACTAAGCAACCGATTGACATGTACCCGTGCAGCCGTACCTATTCATGACTTAAGTTCAGTACATGTCAGCTTGAATAATCACCTAACATATGCTCTCGTCGACAGTGGTATCATAAATAGTTTTATTCTACCTCAAATTGCAAAATATGAACATCTAAAAGTTATGCACTCTCATGAGACAATATCGTTGACGGTAGCAAATCAGAACGTTGAAACCGTCGGACACTGTTTTGCCGATATTAATATTTGAGGAAAGACTTTCTCATCAACGAAATTATTACTCTTAGACAATCTGTGTTCGCCAGTCATTCTCGGACAGGATTTTATGAGACGCAACAAGGCAGTTACATTCGAGCTTAATAGGTCCCGCAGTCGGAATGAACTGGTATTGTCAGCAATGCAGTGCCTTAGAATCACTCCCCCGTCACTATTCTCAAATCTTGCTGAAAATATAAGACCAATAGCTACAAAGCCAGATAAGTATACAAAGGCCGACCAAGAGTTTATAGAAGAATAGGTAATCAAACTGCTAAAAGAAGGCATTATTGAACCGTTAATATCTTCACGGAGAGCTCAAGTTGTCGTAACTCACTCAGAGCGGCATAAGCGACGAATGGTGATCAAATATTCAGCAACCATAAATCGATTCACTTACGTTGACGCTTTTCCGATGCAACATATAGGCCACATTATACAAGAACTTTCGAAATTCAAAGTGTTTTCAAAGCTTGATCTTGAGTCAGTCTACTATCAATGTCCTATGAAAGTTGAAGATATGTTGCATACAGCATTCCGAGCTGCAGGTGGTCTGTTTCAATTCAAGAGGGTTCCCTTTGGATTGACTAACTCGGTCGTGGTGTTCCAACGAGTAATGACTGTGTGGCAGCAGCTGTGCGCAACTCATTGAACAAGTAGCCACTCAGGATAAAAGATGCCGCTGAACATTAAAGTGTGAATGAAACCATATTCGTATAGAAACTGGTGATGAAAGGTGCCTGAAAATTGTACACTATTGTGAACCTATAAAACTGAAACGGTTGTGCTTTTTGACAGAAGAACTATTTAAAGTGTTTGTCGTTTAATAATTGTAGTCGCAATATTTTTATCATATAGTCAATCATACTTAATCAAAATGAGTAGTGAAAAAATTACAACGTCGGAGCTTCAAAGCTCCATGCCAAATGCAAATTCTTTCAAATTTTCAAGGATTTTTGACTCAGGTATGGGTAATTTTTAAGTTAAAGATGACAAATCTGCTGATAATAAGGTAAGTGATGTTTTGATTTCTGATTCTGGTGACTCAGGAGAGCTCCCCCGGTGCCTAAACTGAAAAATCTACTACTAATCTCAGGAATTAAACCGATTGAACGCCACTTATTATTTAATACATTTCTACGTGAATTCATTAATAAACAACCTGTTCGCATATTATTTAACTCTGTCAAGACAGGCGACAATCTTCTAAGAGTCTCTTTTTCATCTGGCGACATTGCTAAGCAATATATGGATTTTTTCACTAAGAATCTCGCACATCTCGGAACTTTTAACTATAAACCTATCCAAGCTACAATTAAAATAACTAATTTTCCGTTATTCCCCGACGATTCTGACATCAACAGTCTTAATAAAACATATAAACTTACTTCAGTAAGGCAATTAAAATCAAAATCAGGCGACCCATTGCCAGTCGCATTTGCGAACACTGACCTGGACACTGGTGAGGTCATGTGTAAGAATGCTGTTAATCCGTTTATTGGTTATAATCTTAAGTGTGTGCTGATCAGTGAGGATCTTCTCACGTATCCTCACTGCAATAAATGTCATAAGTGGGGGCATTGGGCCTCCACTTGCAAGGCGCCTCCATTGTGTGGTGTATGCAGCAGTGTCTCCTGCTCCGACATGACAAATAACTCTAAATACACAGCGAAACCTACTTGTAGCAACTGCGGATTAGGACATCCGTCTTGGTACATTTTTCTCCCGCTTACCCATCATAGTTCGCGCCGACTGGACTCTTCGGGGGGGGGTGAAAGACCCCGGGTGGTTTAGTCGGAAAGCGGCGTGCTGGATCGGTTGGAGGGCTCAGATCCCTTTGGATTTGGGGTCTCTTTGTGTATAGTGTTGGAGACTGTCATGTCAAGTTCAAGATGCAGTTCATTTATCTGACATTGACATTAAAACTATTTTGTTGTCATTATTTATGTCGTTATGTATTGTTTTTTAATAAAACCTTTATTATTATTGTAGTCGTGACAACTGGCGACGAGGAGTTTTCACTCAAAAACATTCTGCAGCATCAAAATCGGCTGCTAGAACGGCTTGTCGGACAAAACAGTGGAACAACTACGGTTGCAGAACATATTCTAATCTCAGTCTATAGACAATTTACAAAGAATATCGAATCATGGTCGGATTATGCCTAGCAACTTGAACACCACTTTAAATCGCAGGGTGTTGAGAAGGATCGCAAGGTGTTGAGAAGGACGTACAAAAGAAACAATTCTTGCTTTCTTGGGTAGGTCCTTAAACCTATAAACTGATAAATCAAATGAATTTAGGTCAGACTATAGAGGATGTGTCATTCGCCCAGATACTACAATTACTTACGAAACATTTTGTGAAACCCACCCATGCAATAGCCTCACGGTATGATTTCATGCAATGTGCAATGAATGAAAATGAAAAGTATAGTGAACAGTTGGCCAGATTAAAAGAGAAGGCACGTAATTGCCACTTCTACAATCAGACAATTGTCACTGAGAAGCAGGCAATCGACGATCGGATAAATGATCATATTGTTATGAATACAGCACATTCAAGCGTCCGAAACTCTTTACTTCAGATGGATTCCCCTATGCTTGTTAAAGATTGATGAAGTATTGAGAGTATGCAATACTCATAAGTTAATTCATAGTAGCCATAGAATAATGTCGTCCAAGGATAAGGAAGGACAAGTTGAAGAACTTCGCATCAAGCAAGAAACAGAAGAGATCAACGCACTTAGAAAGAATTCCGATATTCAACCCAGGTCTTTCTATAGAAATCAGTCAAGACCAATATATAGAGATACATGTCCACGATGTGGAAGACGTCATGATGGCCAACTAGTGTGTCCAGCAAGAAATTAGAATTGTTTACGCTGTGGCCGAAGGGGTCACTTTCGTGCATGTTGTTGAAGTAAAGAATCGACATTCAACAGAAACGAAATTCGCTGGGTGGAAAGGGATGAAATGTTGCAATTAAATACTTTAAATACGATCAGAATCGATAAAGACGTACCTATAATCAAGCTGAGAATTAATAATAAGTTAATCAACATGGAATTCGACACAGGCGCAAGTGTTTCAATACTTCCGAAACGTGTTTGGTCCGATATTGGGAAACCTAGGTTATATCCATCACATGGCCTGAAAACATATGGCGGACATGTTCTAGACGCTATCGGATCATGTAAAGTTATGGCAACTCTCAACGAACGGTCACAGATGTTATGGGCAACTGTATTGGATACAGCGGGTCAACCTCTTTTCAACAGAACGTGGATAAGTGCCTTCAATATAGAGTGGCTTAATTTTAAAACTCATGCAAATTCCTTCGAGTACAATTCGAAACAGTTAGAATATTTTTGAACAATGACGAATTATTTGAGCCTAGCACCACTCGCGTAAAGAATTTCGAGGTCAAGTTAACTTTGAATGCCGATGCAATTCCGCAGTGTCGGAGAAGTCGCCGGGTTCCTTTTGCTATGCGTGAAGCAATTGAGACAGAATTGAATAGGCAACTGAAACTAGGAATTATAGAACAGGTTGATACATCGCATGAACATATAGATTGGGCTGCAACTGTTGTGATTGCCCGTAAACCAGGTGGCTCGGTTCGTATTTGTGGCGACTTCTGAGTTACAATAAATCCGAATTTACGACTGGATACGTCGTAAATGTTATAGCGAAGACATCAGGCGGTGAATTATATTCAATCATAGACATAAAAGATGCGTATCTTCAGCTCGGAGTCGAACGAGAATCACGACATTATCTCACAATATCTACGCATAAGAAATATTTCCTGTATAAAAGGATGTCATTTGATATTAATACATCTCCCATTGTATTTCAACGTAACATTGATGGAATATTGCAAGATCTTCCGAAGGTAGCTGCGTATTTAGATGGCATCGTGGTAACAGGCACGACAATTTATGAACATATGGAAAACTTAAGAGAGGTATTAGATCGGCTACATAGAGCAGGATTAAAGGTTAAACGCGAAAAATGTAAATTTCTACAAGAAGAAGTTGAATTCCTGGGACACAAACCGTATAAAGATACGATTCAAGCATGTTCCGCAAAAATTAAAGCTATTCGAAGAATGTCAATTCCAAAGACGAAGACTGAACTACGATCATTCTTAGGTGCTGCAAACTATCTAAACAGATACACTCAAAATTTGCAACCCAAGTGTAAGTTATTATACGAGCTTAGTGGACGAAAATCTAGCTAATAATAAAGACTTTATTAATAATCAAACAGCATGCAAGTCGGTCAAGTCAGTTAGTACAAAGTCAAAATCAAAAAACAGTCAACATCTTCGTAACCGTGTCTACTTCTTTCTTCCCAGTAATTATGGCCTCAAATCCATAGGGATCTGAGCCCTCCAACCAATCCAACACGCCGCTTTCCGACTGAACGACCCGGGATCTTTCACCTCCCGAAGAGACCAGTCGGCGCGGACTATGTTGGGTAAGCGAGAGATGAGGAGCTTAAGAAACCTTAGTCTTTGCTCTGGGGGACGTCCTCTAGAGAAGAAGACTAATCCCGAGATAGCCCAAGTGCCCCAGAGGCGCACCTGAGTTTTCCCCTTCAACGACAGATGCTGGGCCCGTTTCAGAGCCCAACTAGCTCTCTTCAGGACACGTTTAAGTCTATCCAGGTCAGCTTTCGCCGACCAGTTCACCGAAACGGTGAACCCCAGGTATTTTACTCGACTTGTGAAGGTAGGGAGTGGATCAGAGGCAAATAAAGAGGCTAGAGCAGAGAGTGCTAGTCTCTTAAGCTGTATCTTCGTCGCAGGGGAGCCATAAGAGACTACCACCCGCGATTTTGAGGAGTTTAGAGTAAGATTGGACCTGGGTAACTGGTCTTTTAATCTTAAAAAGAAACGGCTGATGTTAGAGACTACGTCCTTACACCTGCGTCCAGAGAACAGGGCTGTGGTGTCATCAGCGTACACCACTAGACGTTGATCACGCTGTTTAAATATTTTGAAGAGATTTATGGAAGCAGCAAGATACAAGATAGGAGAAAGAGGGGAACCTTGAGGCACACCCGTAATAGGGTAGAACTGACGCGCATCAGGGTCGTCTTCGTAATAAAATCGCTTGGTGTACAACAGTACCTCCACCCTGTTAACAATTCTCGCAGGCAACCCGAGGGACCTGAGAGAAGAGATAACAAAAGGAATGGAGATGCGGTCAAATGCAGCAGAAAAGTCAAGGAAAACAGCCACAGCAAGTTGATGGCTATTCTCCCGACAGAACTGATGCATTTCACCTACTGCTGAATGAACCGAGCGACCTTTGACGAACCCATGGAAACCAGGTGGGATTAAGTTACGCCTACTTAAATGATCGCGGATTCTACGCGCAAGCGCTTTTTCGTAGATCGATATGAGGGAATTCTGAATCGAAATGGGCCGCAGGTCTTTAGGACATGAGACCGGATATTTTTTAGGAATAAAAATTCTACGGCTAACGTTGATGCCGGCCACATCGGATGGGGTGGCTAATAGGATTGTGACGGCCACCTCCCTTCTTTGATCGGCTGTCAAAAGCTGACAGACACGAGAAGAGAGTGGAGCGAAGATTTTGGAGGTGCCCGGAAGAGGCACTCAGGCATTGAGTATATCTGGAACAGAAATATCTCTACTCCTGAAGTCTCCCGAAGGCGGGATTGGTTGCGATGATTGAGTGGCTCCATAGTTGTGTAGGGATAGTGACTCATCCAATACTTTATCAAGACCAATACTTCCGATCCACCCAGATGCTCTATCCTTCCAACAAACAAACTTCTCTTTCTTGAATATCTTCCAGAAGGAAGACTGAGAAGGGTTAAGACGAGCAATGCTCGACTTATCTTTACTCAGCTGGAACCAGTATCTGGTACGCCAGTATTCTTTCGAGAGCGTCTGTTTGGCAGAAGAAAAGAGGTCAGGGAGATGCAGCAGTTTGGCCAGGACCCTGAGTTTTGACGGAGTGGGACTGAAAATGCGACATTTATAGGTAGTCGATAAAAACGCGGTGGCTTGCGAAGAGAGATAGGAATTAAATCCGGTTAAGCTCTCATTGCCAATTCGGAGGAAGCGTTGGATAGCTGCTTGGAAGAAAGCCACTCTGATAAAATCAAAGTGGAATCTTCTACGAAGCAGAGAATCCTCTTCTATCCGCCAACGAATCAGGTCATGAGAGGTGGACAGATGTTGCCGCGATTGCTCCGTGCAGAAGGGTTTAAGCAACCACTTCTCATGGAGCAATAATAAGTCGAGTAGTGAATTCGTTGATGTGCAATGAAAGGAGGGTGACGGTGGTTTATGAATAAGATAACCGTTGCTGGCTCTGCGGAGTGCTGCATTAATTCAACGACCAGTTCTGTCGTTGAAGTCACCTAGTACCATGTCATAGCCTCCATCAATTATCCCATCCAGGAAATCACGATTCTTGTGAATCTCTCCTGGACGAATATAGACGTTGGCTAGACTGAGGCGTTTACCGTTCTTGACGAGTGTTATAACTAAACAAGACAGGGCAGGACACGAGTAGTTCAAAATGAGGGAGGATCTTAAGGAGCAATTAACTAAGGTCAAGAGTCCTTGAGAAGAAGAGGAGTGAGGAGAGGTTATATACGGAGTATAGTGGGTATAAATGTGCTTAGGGATAAATCGAGTAATGTCCTGGGGGACGGATAGACCGCGTTTCCTGAAGGACTATAACATTCGCGTCTCTACCAGATAGAAGCCTAAGGGCAGAAGCACCTCGCGAATTCCACTGAAGAATATTCAGTGAAAAAGGCTCGGGCTTACTCACCATTGTGATAGATTAGTTGGAACGGGAGAAGCCAACCTAGACAGAGCCAGGAGTGGGAGGGTTGCCCTTCCCACCACTAGCTCTATCTGGGGTTAGTCCTCCCTGGGCAATATCTTTATCTCCCAGGTCATAAAGGAGCTTCCCTATCTTAATAGGGGGACGGTCCGGGCGGAAGCGCCCCTCTTCTTGGATTTCGGAATATCGGCAGCTGCCGGAATCGAAGGAGCTGCAAGGAATGCTCCCAGCAGGGGTGCCATCATTTGCTGCATTTGAAAGAGAATTGTTTTCTTAGTAAAATCTAAGAGATAAAGAATATCTTTATTGGACATTCTGTCAATAGTATTTGAATCAGAAGTGACTTTGGAAAAAGTCTTGTTTGATGGAGAAGCGGAAATGTGTCGGTTCCTATATTCTTTAAATAAGCGACAACGACGGGACCACGCAGGGTGGTCTCCGCCACAATTGTTGCAATGAGGATTAACGACACATCTGTCATCACTCAACAGGGAGGAACACATAGTATTCGAGCACACCCCACATCTTTTTTCTTCCTTGCAAGTGGAGGCCCAATTCCCCCACTTATGGCAACAGTTACATTGCGGAAATGTCTAGTTATTGGATTCAATCAACGTAAATCGAATATTGTAACCCATAAAACGGTTTAAGGAATTTGAACATAGAATATATGACCATTATTAAGGTCGCACGTGGCAAAAGCCACAGGTAGAGTCTCACCCGATTTTGAACGTAGAGGTCTGACAGAGGATAATTTAAAAATCTTCTTAAGCTGTTCCAAATCAGCAGATTCCAAAAATGAGGGAAAGTTGTTCATTTTTAGTGTTGCCTGAATTGGCTTGAGATCTAGAGTCCCTAATTGGGACAAAAATTTTTCAAAGTATTTCTGGTATGCCCTCATCAGGTCGTGAGTGGCAAATGAGACTTTTATAGAATTAGTTAAAAATTTTAAGTTGTTAAATACTACCCTCCCGGAGTAGTCAAGCACAAAGTTTCTCAAAAATATATTGAATAAATGATGTTTTTCCACTGGCTTGCTCGAAGTAATAAATGCCAGATTATGTAGCTTTTGTATAGGGGGAAGTTCCCCTTTTTCAGAGTTAACAACAATCGAAAAGTCACTTACTTGCTCAGTTGAACCAGAATTAACTATTGAAGGTACCTTGACTTCCTTGTTGCAATCCAGAGTAGGTCCGTTGTTCCCCGGGAACATTTGAGTGTCTTGCAGAGTTGTGTCCAGGTTGGAAAACTTTTTTTGGTCTTTAATCATTGAAAATCCTGAGCTTTTTTCTTCGAAATTGTTGAAATTGCTATTGTTTGATGCTCCGATGCACTCCTCACTCATAAAAATTCTCAGTACAAAAATCTAGCTGGAATTAGAAGGATACTCATAATACATGTTTTTCCGAAATTAAACAAGCATTAATGGATGCGCGAATTTTGAAAAACTTTGACATGCATAGAATGGTTCATTTAGCATGCGACGCAAGTGAAAAGGGCGTTGGCGCGGTATTGTTTTAAGAATACAATAATAATGATTGGAGATCAGTATCGTACGCCTCCAGAACTCTCAAATCAAGCGAACAGAGCTATTCACAAACTGAAAGGAGGGTCTTGCCATCATATTCACCGTAAACAAATTTCACCAATATATTGCAGGTAGATAATTTACTATGTGGACAGATCGGAAACCCCTGAAATATATATATTTGGAAGTACATGCACTCTAAATAAAATGACTAATCAGCGTTTGGTTAGGTGGGCATTGATAATATCTCAATATTCTTACACACTCAAGTATTTGTCAGGAAAAGAAAATTCTATCGCTGACATGTTATGAAGATTACTGATAGATAGACAACGACAATGAGACTTCTAACTATAGGGAAATACACCTCATTCAGGATCATAATGCATCTAAGATCAACTTGGAGCCCGATGAAATCAGAAAAGAAAGTGCACATGACGATGAAATTCTTTAAATAAAGAGATACAAAGAAAGTGGATGGCCAAAACAGATGAATCAAATCACCTCAACATAATATTCTAGATATAATGAATTATCATACAATAACGGCATTTTTTATAATTGCAACGCATCATAATCCCGAAAAGCTTGAGAACTAAAGCATTAGAGACTTTCCATATCGGGCATCTCGGAGTTTCATCTATGAAGAATCTCGCACGCTATTATTGTTGGTGGACCACCATTAGTATCGACATTGATCCTTTTGTGAGGGGGTGTTCCTTCTGTCAAACACATCGACCGGCACTAGCACATCAGCCATCAAGTCAACGGAATATTCCTAGCAGATAATGGATGCGTTACATGTTGATTTCGCTGGACCCATTGGAGGGCAAATGTATCTTGCAGTAATTGACGCGTACAGTCAATGGCTAGAAATCGTAGAAGTTCGTAATACATCCGCAAATGAAACAAGTCAGAAATTGAGAGAGATGTTTGCTCGATTAGGAATCCCAGAAGAAATAGTATCCGACAATGGGCCACCATTTCAATCAAGCGAATTTCATAATTTTTGTAACACAAACGGGATACGACATATCATATCCTCTCCGTATCATCCCCAGACTAATGGTCTGTTGGAAAGATTTATAGGAACATTCAAAAGAAGATGTGAGTTGTTTAGGAAAAGTACCCTTGGTCTCTATCAATTTTGCGATTCCTTATGACCTATAGAAATACTCCGCATTCCAGCACAGGAATTGTCCTTCTGAATTAATATATTGAAGACTGCAGACTATATTAGATCGTTTCAGACCAACTGTTGAATCATCAGTTAAACGAAACCACGAGAAGCAAAAGGAACGTAATGACAAAAGCGCTAAATCTCGTTGGCTAGAGAATGAACAATCAGTTTGAATACGAAATCCACGGACATCAGAATGAAATCATGAACGAATAGCTAATATAACAGGTTGGCGTTCATATATAGTATCCACGGAAGAAGGTGAGCTGAGACGAAGACATGCCGATAATCTACGTCGAGGTCAAAGTTCTGAAGTAGATGATGTTGTAAAGAACCGACCAGAAGGGGGACACAATGAGTTTGCACAGTTGACGACGGAACCAGCTAACCAGGAAAATGTGTTACGAATGAGCTACCGAACTAGAAGAGCCCCTGTAAGATATGACAAACTTTCAATTGACAGGGAAAGGAGGGACGTGGCAGCAGCTGTGCGCAACTCATTGAACAAGTACCCACTCAGGATAAAAGATGCCGCTGAACATTAAAGTGTGAATGAAACCATGTTTGTATAGAAACTGGTGATGAAAGGTGCCTGAAAATTGTACACTATTGTGAACCTATAAAACTGAAACGGTTGTGCTTTTTGACAGAAAAACTACTTAAAGTGTTTGTCGTTTAATAATTGTAGTGATGACAGACCGAAATAATCAACCAGAACAAGCTGAAGAATACGTTTGTACATATCGACGATATTGTGGTAGCTGATACAACTTTGGACCAACAATACGGAACTTTAGGGCTTTTCAATCGATTACGGGAAAGTACGGAATGAAGTTAAATAATTCAAAATGCTTCTATAGACAAGACAGTATCACATTTCTTGGGATCTATCTAATTGCAGGTGGTACGATTCATCATGATCCTGAAAGATTAGCACCGTCACATAATATGCCGAAACCCAAAGATTCAGTTTCATTAAAAAGAGTGCTAGGGCTGTTCAGTTACTATAGTCAATGTATTCAAAACTATTCAGCCAAAATAAGACCACTGTTAAACTGTAAACAATTACCGTTGAATCAAAAGCAAATTTAATGTTTCGAAAATCTTAGGAACGAGATTGGTAACGTCTCTCTAGTCACTATCAATGAAACTATACTATTCTGCGTGTAGACGGATGCCTGTCGAGACACTTTCGCAACTGTTTATCACAAGTAAACAAACTAGTGGTATTCTTCTCAAGAAGTCTATCTAAATCTGAGAAAAACCATTCGACTGTCGAAAGAGAAGCTGCTGTGATTGTTGAAGCTATTAGAAAGTAGCGTTAATTCTTGATGATTAAACCTTTTGTAATCTTGACCGATCATCAGGCTGTATCGTTCATATTTAACCAGCATTCCAAAAATCAGATCAAGAATGAAAATTTTTTACGATGGAAGCTCGAGCTAACAAACTACTCATACAAGATAAAATATCGACCTGGACACTTGAATGTGGTGGCTGACACATTCTCTAGGATTTGTTCTTTAAAGAACGACAGAACTCTGAAACATCTCCATAATACTTTGTGTCACCCTGGTGTAACGAGGCTATATCACTTCATTCGACAAAAGAACTTCCCCTTCTCAATTGAAGATGTTCGTCTTGTTTGCTCCACTTGTGCAGTATGCACTGAATTAAAATGTTTTCCATAGACCCCCGCAAGCAACTCTAGTTTCCGCCAGAAAACCCCTTGAAAGGCTAGCAATGCATTTTGTTGGTCCAAAAACTTCTGTGGACGGTTACAAATATCTGCTCGTATTAATGGATGAATACTCTCGCTTTCTCTTTGTATTCTCGTACCGAGACATGTCTACCACAACAGTAATACAATGCCTTCAATGTCTATTTGCGATTTTCGGTGCACAGAAGCTATATATAGCGATTGAGGAAAGTAGTTTATGTCCCGTTATGTACAATACTTCCTCTGGCAAAATGGAACAATTATTTCTGACAGTACTCTGTACCACCCTATGGGCAATAGACAATGCGAAAGAATCGACAGAGTAATTTGGAAAACGATAAAGCTTGCTTTGAAATCTCGCAATCTCGAGGAAAAGTATTAGAAAACAGTACTCGACGTGGCTCTACATTCAATACGATCTTTATTGTGCACCGACTCCACATGAACGTCTGTTTAATTATCAACGCAAATCGGGAAACGGTTACTCTATGTCCATTTGACTATTAGAAAGAAAGGTACTTGTACGCAATTTTACAAGACAAACAAAGTCAGATCAACTAGTGCATCCAGTCGACAGAATCTCATCCACGCCAGGATGAACCTGTCAACGATCAATCTGATGCAAAAGACCCAATGACGACTACAAAGACAGGTGAAAATTTGAATACATCCAACGAATCGCCGGTTTTCGATTTCTTACCACAGCGATCAAGGCGTGGAAGAATAATAAAACGGAGTAAACACTTCAATTATTAAGATGGGGAAAATGTGATGATATTGATACTATTGTGCTTGTAAACTTTCTAGATAGTGGAGTAAAGCCAAAAAGTTGGTCCTCATTTATTACAACAGTTTAACTGTTTCAACTTCAAGGACGGATAATATTTAGTCACAAGGTAGATGGAGAACAGAAAGCACCAGATGGGTAGCTTTGAGCATTATTTTCTCATACATATTAATTTAATCTTGAAGTTAAAATCAGCTCAACCTACACGAAACTACAAGGAAATTCTTTACGTCCAGCAGGCAAACTGGTCGTCTAAAAATCTTTAATATTCGGAAAGATTTCATAACCACTTGCTCAACATGGTGATTAAACAAACGGTGTCAAACTCATTTTGTTTGCGCCACAACATGATTAAAGTTTAATCTCGCAGGCCAACTTTGTAATGATACAAACATTTAAATTTGAAATTTCAAGTTATTTAGAATAGTGATGAAGAAAATATATGCTGAGATAAGTATATTTGCTTGTTATCAAGTTTATTTCCTTAAGGTTCCGTATTGGGTCCGCAACTGTTTATCATCTTCCTTGACGATTTGATTTTACTCTTCAAAAATTCTCACATAGCGTTTGCTGACGATGCCAAAATTTGGAAGATTGTCAAGAGTTCGTCGGATTGTACGTCGGATTATATAGCTGGTGTTGGTCAATGGTCTTTTGCTCAATGTTAACAAATGTGTGGTGATGAGAATTGGCAAGATCAATATTTCCTATACGTATAATATTAGAGGATCTGAGCTAAGCAAGGTATCCAATCACAGAGATCTGGGAATCATCGTTGGCCAAACTCTTAAGACCAGATTAAACACGGAAAATATTCGTAGGAAGGCTATACGTGCCTTATATTGCATTAAAAATACATGTTCCTTCATTTCAGCTCGTCTTCAAAACTTTATTCGTTGCTCTTGTAAGACCGCATTTAGAATACTGCGTACAAGCGAGTTTCTCGATAACTAAGAAAGAAATAAACGACTTTGACGCAATTATCTTTCTTCTAATGTGTTTAAAAGGCCCTAATGCTAAAAAAATGTTGTGAATAATAATATTAGTTTTATCTTATATGCTAACATAAGTATTTTTGCTCAAAATTCATTAAAAATAAAAATTTATTATTTTTATTTAATGCATGCTACAGTTCATTAAAATGCATATGAAATTCTCACAATATTCCCGTTATATCGTCTTTAAACCCTGCCATATCTGTAACTTTCTGAATCACGTGTCTGTAACTTTCTGAATCGTGCCATATCTTTGAGACAAGGGAAGTAACATACATCGCCAACTACAAGTTCTGTCCCGTAAAACTAGTTTTAATTTGAATGCTTCGTAATATTACGTGATAATTTTTTCTCCTTCTCGCATTTTTTAAATGATTTAAAGTCTGACATGTGGACCATACACCCAAAGTCTTGTATTCATTATTAGAACTGAAACCCAAACATAGAATTGCCCTTCAATTCCACAAACTGTTTTATTTTCTCTTAAGTTCAAAAAGCCCTAAGAACTACACCACTGTTTAACCATGCTCACCCTCAGTAGTATGTCAACCCAAAACTATACCCTTTCTCTTTAAGCAAAGTGTAAACTTGTCTAAAAATTAGGCTTCGCCATTGGATAAAATTAACTGTCCGGATTATAACTTTTATCACGTTATGCATCCTAAGAACCTTGTTTCCTGGTGTGAAATACAATAAAATTCCAAAAATCACGTCTACCATTTACCACTTGCATTTTCTCTCTAAACTTCGACATTATTATAAGTCATTGAAGGCGCTACATCTGTGGCAAGGCTGACAGCATGAGAACAATCAACTTCTAGCCTGTTTAATGAACCGATGAGTGCAGTGAAGTTATAGGTTGCTGGTGTGATGTTTGTCATGGGTAATAATTTTTCGGCCTCCCTAGTTACGGTCAAGAGTCATCAGCACCGCATATGAATATTACCAATTGCGCGACATTAGTAATATAAATGCTTTGAATTGAAAAAGTGATAACGGATTATACTATGCATAATTGACGTTTTTAGTATGAAGAAATATCAGAAATTCTGTCAGTCAAAACATTTATTGTCAGACTGATATTTGTGAAAGCTTGGCGTATTTCATGATCCAATCTATGTAGCTTTAAATATGCATGTCCTTACAAATTTGCCTTTAACCAATGCCTTTGATATAATGCAAGTTCACAAGTTACATAAAAGTAGCTGGATTTCACTGATGCATCGCTGATTTCTCGAAAACTCGGAAACATGAACTGTTATTTCTAATAATAAAGATTTTATTAAATCAAAAACAAATGAGAGAAAAAAGAAAAGAGTAATAACTGTCAGTTATAAGTAACAATTAAAGACAGAAACCACAGTTCATTTCTTTCTTGCAGTCTTCCCTTTCTTCATGGCCTCAAATCCACGGGGATCTGAGCCCCCAACCGATCCAACACGCCGCCTTCCGACTGAACCACCCGGGGTCTTTCACCCCCCCCCGAAGAATCCAATCGGCGCGGACTATGCTGGGTAAACGAGAGACGAGGAGCTTAAGAAACCTTAGCCTTTGCTCTGGGGGACGTCCTCTTGAGAAGAAGACTAAGTCCCGAGATAGCCCAGGTACCCCAAAGGCGCACCTGGGTTTTCCCTTTCAATGACAGATGCTGAGCCCGTTTCAGAGCCCACCTAGCTTTCTTCAGGATACGTTTAAGCCTATCCAGGTCAGCTTTCGCCGACCACTTCACCGTAATGGTGAACCCTAGGTATTTTACTCGACTTGAGAAGGTGGGGAGTGGTTCAGAGGCAAATATAGAGATGAATGCAGAGAGTGCTAATCTCTTAAGTTTTTTCTTTGTTGCAGTGGTGCCATGAAAGACAACCGCCTGCGATTTGGCAGAGTTTAAAATAAGTTCGGATACCGGTAACTGGTCTTTTAATCTTAAAAAGAAGCGGCTGATGTCAGAAACTATGTCTTCGAACCTGTGTCCAGAGATCAGGGCTGTGGTATAATCAGCATGCATCACAAGACGTTGTTCGCGTTTAAATATTTTGAATAGATTAATGGAGGTAGCAAGATATAAGATAGGAGAAAGAGGTGAACCTTGAGGCACACTCGTAATATGGTAGAACTGACGCGCATCAGGGTCGTCTTCATAATAAAACCGCTTGGTGTACAGCAGGATCTCCACCCTGTTCACAATTCTCGCAGGCAACCCGAGGAACCTGAGGGAAGAGATCACAAAAGGAATAGATATGCGGTCAAATGCAGCAGAAAAGTCAAGGAAAACAGCCACAACTAGGCGATGCCTATTCTCCCGAAAAAATTGATCCATCTCACCTACTGATGAATGGATTGAGCGACCTTTGACGAACCCATGAAAACCTAAAGGGATCAAATTACGCCTTTTTAAATTGTCGCAAATTTTACGCGCAAGCGCTTTTTCGTAAATCGACACGAGGGCATTTTTAAACGAAATGGGTCGCAGATCTTTAGGGCATGAGCAGGATTTTTTCTTAGGAATAAAAACACGCTTACTAATATTGATGCCTGCTACATCGGATGGGGAGGCTAAAAGCATTGTGACGGCCACCTCTCTTCTCTGATCAGCTGTCAAAAGCTGACAGACCCGAGAAGAAAGTGTAACGACGGATTTAGAGATGCCCGGGAGTGGACCCCAGGAGTTAAGGATATCCGTAACAGATAGATCCCTACTCCTGAAGTTACACCAAGGCGGGATTGGTTGAGGTGATAGAGTGGCTCCATAGTTGTGTAGGGCTAGTGACTCCTCCAAAACTTTATCAAGGCCAACATTCCCTATCCAACCCAATGCTCTATCCTTCCAGCAAACAAACTTCTCCTTCTTGAAAATCTTCCAAAAGGAAGACTGAGAAGGATTAAGGCGAGCGATACTCGTCCTATCTCATCCCAGCTGGAACCTGTATCTAGTGCTCCAGTATTCATTTGAGAGGGCCTGTTTGGCGGAAGCAGTAAGATTAGGGAGGTTCAGTAATTTTGCTAGGACCTTGAGTTTCGTCGGAGTGGGATTGTATATGCGACCTTTATAGGTAGTCGATAGAATCGCGGTAGCTTGCGAAAATAGGTAGGTATTAAATTCGGTCAGACACTCTTTTCCTATTAAGGGAAAGAGTTGGATAGCCGCTTGAAAGAGGGCCACTCTGATCGGATCAAAGTGAAACCTCCTTCGAAGCAACATATCTTCCTCAATCTCCAACGAATTAGGTCATGAGAGGTGGACAATTGCTGGCGCGACTGCTCCGTGCAGAAGGGTTTTAACAACCACCTCGAGTGAAGCAGTAAAATGTCGAGGATAGAATTTGTTGATGTGCAATGAAAGGTAGGTGACGGGGGTTTGTGAATAAGATAACCGTTCCTAGCTCTGCGAAGTGCTGCATTGATCCAACGACCAGTTCTGTCGTTGAAATCTCCAAGTATCATGTCATAACCGCTGTCAATAATACTATCCAGGAGGTCACGGTTCTTGTGAATTTCCCCTGGACGGATGTAGACATTGGCTAGACTTATGCGTTTACCGTTCTTACTGAGTGAAACTACTAAACAAGAAAGGGCTGGACATGAGTAGTTTAATAGGAGGGAGGACCTTAAGGAGCACTTAACTAAGGTCAAGAGTCCTTGAGATGAAGAGGAGTGAGGTGGGGTTATGTACGGAGTATAGTGGGAACATATATGTTTTGGGATAAATCGAGTAATGTCCTGGGAAGACGGATAGACCGCGTCTCCTGAAGGACTATAACATCTGCATCTCTACCAGATAAAAGTCTAAGGGCAGAAGCACCTCCCGAATTCCACTGAATTATATTCAGTGAAAAAGGCTCGGGTTTACTCACCATTGTGTCAGACAAGTTAAACGGGGGCAGCCAACCTAGACAGAGCTAGGTGCATGAGGGTTGCCCCTCCCGCCACTAGCCCCATCCAGGGTCAGAGCCCCCTGGGCAATATCATAATTTCTCAACGAGGAGGCCCCTTTATCTTGTAGCAATTTCCCCATCTTAAGGGGAGGAACCGTTCGTGCTGAGGCACCACGTTTTTTTGATTTAGGCCTTACTATAGCTGGCTCCAACGGCACTAAAGCCGAGCCAAGGAAACCGCCAGAAGGGGGCCATCATTCTCTTAATCTGTGCCAAAATAACTTTCTTATTTTTGTCAATTAGAGATAATATGTCCGAGTTTGACATTTTGTCTGCCGACGCAGAAACGGATGCGTAGTTTTTTGAAGTAGGGGTCGACTTGCCAGAGAATCTTCTTTGATAGTCTTTGAAGATTCGGCAGCGTCGCGACAATGCGGGGTGGTCTCGTCCGCAATTGATACAGGCAGGAAGGGTCACACACCTCTCCCCCTCAGACATATTATCGCCTGAAGTAAGTCCACAAACTCCACATATTTTTTCACGCGAACAAGACGAGGCCCAGTGCCCCCAACTATGGCATAGGTTGCAATGTGGATAAGTAAAAGAGTCTTGATCAACCAGGGTAAACCTTAAGTTATACCCCAGGAAGGGGTTACTCGCGGCCTTGGATAACAACAGAGCATTATCTAAATCTGCCGTGCAAAAGGCAATCGGGAGTACATCGCCTGTTTTCGACTTAAGGCCTCTTATTGAGTCCAATTTAGAGGTCTTACGAAGGAGGTCAAAATCTGCCTATTCGAGGCGAAGAGGGTAGTTCGTAATTTTTAGGGTCGCCTGAATAATCTTTAACAGGTCCTCCCTCCTATTAAACTACTCATGTCCAGCCCTTTTTTGTTTAGTAGTTTCACTCAGTAAGAACGGTAAACGCATAAGTCTAGCCAATGTATACATCCGCCCAGGGGAAATTCACAAGAACCGTGCCTCTTGGATAGCATTATTGACAGCGGTTATGACAAGATACTTGGAGATTTCAACGACAGAACTCGTCGTTGGATCAATGCAGCACTTCGCAGAGCTAGGAACGGTTATCTTATTCACAAACCCGGTCACCTACCTTTCATTGCACATCAACAAATTCTATCCTCGACATTTTACTGCTTCACTCGAGGTGGTTGTTAAAACCCTTCTGCACGGAGCATTCGCGCCAGCAATTGTCCACCTCTCATGACCTAATTCGTTGGAGATTGAGGAAGATATGTTGCTTCGAAGGAGGTTTCACTTTGATCCGATCAGAGTGGCCCTCTTTCAAGCGGCTATCCAACTCTTTCCCTTAATAGGAAAAGAGTGTCTGACCGAATTTAATACCTACCTATTTTCGCAAGCTACCGCGATTCTATCGACTACCTATAAAGGTCGCATATACAATCCCACTCCGACGAAACTCAAGGTCCTAGCAAAATTACTGAACCTCCCTAATCTTACTGCTTCCGCCAAACAGGCCCTCTCAAATGAATACTGGAGCACTAGATACAGGTTCCAGCTGGGATGAGATAGGACGAGTATCGCTCGCCTTAATCCTTCTCAGTCTTCCTTTTGGAAGATTTTCAAGAAGGAGAAGTTTGTTTGCTGGAAGGATAGAGCATTGGGTTGGATAGAGAATGTTGGCCTTGATAAAGTTTTGGAGGAGTCACTAGCCCTACACAACTAGGGAGCCACTCTATCACCTCAACCAATCCCGCCTTGGTGTAACTTCAGAAGTAGGGATCTATCTGTTACGGATATCCTTAACTCCTGGGGTCCACTCCCGGGCATCTCTAAATCCGTCGTTACACTTTCTTCTCGGGTCTGTCAGCTTTTGACAGCTGATCAGAGAAGAGAGGTGGCCGTCACAATGCTTTTAGCCTCCCCATCCGATGTAGCAGGCATCAATATTAGTAAGCGTGTTTTTATTCCTAAGAAAAAATCCTGCTCATGCCCTAAAGATCTGCGACCCATTTCGTTTAAAAATGCCCTCGTGTCGATTTACGAAAAAGCGCTTGCGCGTAAAATTTGCGACCATTTAAATAGGCGTAATTTGATCCCTTTAGGTTTTCATGGGTTCGTCAAAGGTCGCTCAATCTATTCAGCAGTTGGTGAGGTGGAGCAGTTTTGTCGGGAGAATAGCCATCGTCTAGTTGTGGCTGTTTTCCTTGACTTTTCTGCTGCATTTGACCGCATCTCCATTCCTTTTGTGATCTCTTCTCTCAGGTCCCTCGGGTTGCCTGCAAGAATTGTGAACAGAGTGGAGATCCTGCTGTATACCAAGCGATTTTACTATGAATACGACCCTGATGCGCGTCAGTTCTACCCTATTACGGGTGTACCTCAAGGATCCCCACTTTCTCCTATCTTATATCTTGCTGCCTCTATTAAACTATTCAAAATATTTAAACGCGAACAACGTCTTGTGGTGTACGCTGATGACACTACAGCCCTGATCACTGGACACATGTGTAAAGACGTTCGCTGACATCAGCCGTTTCTTTTTAAGATTAAAAGACCAGTTACCCATTTTTAATCTTATTTTAAACTCAGCTAAATCGCAGGTGGTCGTCTTTTATGGAACCCCTGCTACAAAGCGAAAACTTAAGAGATTAGCACTCTATGCGCTCTCCTCCATATTTGCCTATGAACCACTTCACACCTTCACAAGTCGAGTAAAATACCTGGGGTTCACCGTTACGGTGAACTGGTTGGCGAAAGCTGACCTGGATAGACTCAAACGTATACTGAAGAAAGCTAGGTGGGCCCTGAAACGGGCTCAGCATCTATCATTGAAAGTGAAAGCCCAGGTGCGCCTTTGTGTCACTTGGACTATCTCGGGATTAGTCTTCTTCTCAAAGGACTTCGCCCAGAGCAAATGCTAAGGTTTCTTAAGCTCCTTGTCTCTCGTTTACCCAGCATAGTTAGCGCCGATTGGATTCTTGGGGGGGTGTGAAAGACCCCGGGTGGTTCAGTCGGAAGGCGGCGTGTTGGATCGGTTGGGGGCTCAGATCCCCGTGGATTTGAGGCCATGAAGAAAGGGAAGATGAAAAAAACGAAGTAAAATTTTGTCATTTTTTTATCTGAGTTGCTTATAACCTACCTTTTTTATTCTTGCATGATATATTATGGTGTATTTAATAAAGTTTTTATTTATTTAACTTTTCACTGCTGCCCATGAAAGCTATCGTATTTGTCGCCATAATGAGTATCATAGTAGCGACGAAGATTGCTAGCACGCCAAGTGCACGTAGTTACCATTTACTTCCCTAACGAAATGTGGATAACTATTTTTCTTGTAAAATTATGCATTTTGAAGCCACTTTTCGTTTTAGGATGGTATTTTAGGGCATTGTAGGTTTCAAATACAATGTAATCATTTCCAAACATGTGATCATTTTCATTCAACTCCAATTGATTCGCATATATGTATAAGCTGTCAGCATAAAAATAAAAAGCGATAATCGCTAACTAAAACTTATGTCCGACAAATCAAGGAAACATTCTTCACTATATACAATAATGAAAATTGCATCAAGCTTTTTTATTTTTGTAAATAATCCCATCGATATTTTAAATACCAGATTCCAGACCAGAATACTTATTTATACAAGTTTACACATCACATTTTCGGTAACTAACTGTCACCATCATCAGGTTGAACAAAAAAATTTGTGATAGCGGCTTTATATACTGACGTTTCCTATCTTTCTCTGTAATTTTAATATGAGACGGCGCAATTCCTGATGTCGTATGCATGTAGCGAGATTTGTACATTAGCGTACATCTTGACGTGGTGTACGCTAATGTACAATTCTCGCTACATGCATACGACATCATAATAAATAAAGATTTTCTTAATAACTAACAACCGATAAATAACTAAAAATAGAAACAGCCGTGAAACTAACAGGTCAGAAAAAGTCAAATACAATTCATTTCCTAGTCTTCCTATATTACGGCCTCAGGTCCAATGGGATCTGATCCCTCCAACCAATCCAACACGCCGCCTTCCGACTAAACCACCCGAAGTCTTTCACCCCCGAAGAGTCCAGTCGAGGCGAACTATGCTGGGTAAACGAGATACTAGGAGCTTGTGAAACCTTAGTCTTTGCTCTGGGGGACGTCCTCTAGAAAATAAGACTAATCCCGAGATAGCCTAAGTACCCCAGAGGCGTACGACATCATGAATTGCGGCGCCTCATAATAAAACTACAGAGAAACATGGAATGTTGCGAAACATTATGCTCAATCGTGAAGTCTTGCGCTGGTGTTTGCTTGCAGGTCCGATCCCGTTGGAGTTCAGAAGATAGAAGCGTAATAATGTTGCAGTTAAGAAGATCTAGTGATTTTTAGTTAAAAATCTCTTTAATACTGCAGCTAAAGAGAAATGTATAATGCTTATGATTGGGATTCGACCAGCCTTGTCTCACGAATAATAACATATCAGAATTGCGCGATGACCCACTGTTTCGACTCCAAGGACAAAGTCATTGAAGTCTTTGACTGGGTTTAAGCAGTATTTTCTCACATTGATATCATCTTGAAGTTGATGCTGCGATGCAGTCATAACATATGCAATGTGTATTCTCAACAGAGTTTAGGGTAAAGTACACGGAAGTTCTTTACTTCAAACTGACTAATTGATCGTCTTTAAATCACTAAAATGCGAAAACATTTCATAACCACGTGATTAACATGGTGTCTATACTTTAACTTATTACTAACACCTATGTCGGAAAATGGATGGCTTTTTAGGATTGATTACTTTATTAGTACCTGCTATTTGCGAATAACGACCAATATACATGTTGGCATTTTTGCATATTAAGAAGAATTCCATTTGAATAGCACAATTTTATTACGAAGCATATATCACTTTACAAAATTTTCTCACTTTTTGTAAACCCACCTACACATATTTAGAATGCCAGTATAAAATGCACATCCTTCAAAAAATGCGTAGGTTAACTTATTTACGTATAGATTGAATAAAGCAGCTGATCTTTATGGTGAGCTACTAAAAACGCTTCTTCGTAATGGTTTCGGCTTCAGATCATATTATAAACTAGATGATTTTATTCCTTTAGCATATCTAAATACCTCGAAGAAATATCATATTTGATACGCGGCGTTATTATTTCCATAGAGACCAATTTATATCCTATTTTGCAATAGCTAAGTTTGAGAATTGTAAAAATTGTGTTTCAGGCTTAGTTGGAGTAAAAATCTTTAGGAGCTATTCAATTATATTATTTTAATATACATCTTATGTTTGAAAGCGAATTTTTTCGTTTGGAAGAAGCATAAAATGCCAAACTTAATAAGGGATAGATGCTGTATCCAAATAATTATGAATATGCATGATTTTTCTTGTAATAATCATGCATATCATTAATGGTTTCAGGCATAGTTTATTACCAGCTCAGCTCGGTTATTGCAATCGAAGACGTTTCGACCGTATTATTTTATTTTATATTATGAATGTTTAATGTTTAATTTAATGTTTTGTTTTAATTTGATGTTTTTAATTTAATGTTTTTTTATTTAAATTTAGTGTTTAAATCGTTAATTTAAACAACCTGGACCCATAAATAAATATTGTATATCTGATGTACTCGTGGGATTGGTTCAACATACTTTCATAGTTCACATCGAATCAATAATGTACCGATTAAGACTAGACAAATTCGATGATTTAAGAGTAACAACGTGTGATTCACTCCATAAAAGCTATCATGTCAATTAAGTATATCAAATTGCCCTCGTATTTTAAGCCTCATTTTGCAGTCTTTTGGATATTTAGACAAATTTAGCTTAAGAATAATATATAGTACACTAATCGAATCTCCCATGCTATGTAAATCTCTGCAGCATACCCACATCTGGACAAGAACATCGTAGCTTACGAATTTATTTTACGGTTAGTGAATCGGATTTTCCCACTGCCACGGATCTGTTCTTTAATCAAGGGTTAAAGATCCTCTAATCTTAAATGGTGTATGGAAGTTTAATAATCTTACAATATCGTGAAGTGCACTTTTGTGTATATCGACTAACGCGCAGTTATCATCGATAGTCTTCAAACCTTTATATGCCTTATTTCGGTGTTCTTTTACGTTAGGAGAACGTCCTAGTGATTAGAAAATATCCATAATCATTTCCCTTTTTAAAAAAGGCCGTGGCTTTTCGGTAAAGAAGTATCGTCCCATAAGCTTAACTTGCGTTGCATGCAAGGTGTTAGAGCCCACCTAAAGCATTACAACGTTTTAAGTGATGTCCAGCATGGGTTTCGCCTAAATCGATCCACAATAACTAACCTTGTCAAGTCACGTCACAGTTGGAGTGAAGCGTTTCGTTGTGGTTATTGGGTGGATGGTCTATTTTTCGATTTATCGAACGCATTGACCGTGGTTTTTATGACATTTTCTAAATTACTTACACTTCTGTGGTATCGTAGCCCCAGTCCATAATTGGATCAAATCATTTCTAAATAATCGTAGCTTTATGGTAAAAATTGAAAGCACTCTCTCGAATTGACATTTAAAATTATGCGGAGTTCCTCAAGGTTGTGTTCTCAGTCTACTGCTTTTTAATATCTACATCAATATGCTCTGCTGTAAATTATACTGCTCTTGCGTAATGTATACGGACGATCCAAAAAATATGTCAGGCATTAACTTGTACTCTCGATACACAGATTATACAGGGTGATGTTTATTTGATAAAGTCATGGTGTTATTCCATAAAGTTGTTATTGAACGGTACAAAATGCAATCACTTACACATCGGTGACAAAAGGTTCATAGGCAACTATACTATAGAGAATCGTACGATACAGCGAGTTTCTAACGTATCCGATGCAGGAGTTATTATATGCCATGATCTTAGCACTCGACTTCTCGTATCGATTTCGTCTAACAGATGCATTCAGCTACTTGGACAACTAAGGCGTTCTTTTAATCAACCTGATAAGGATAGCTTTTGTATTTTATATAACGGTCTTCTATTGCCACTCAAGTTATGCGCGTCGCCTGCCACTCACCCACAATTTCACAAGGATATACAACACTTTGAGAGAGTATTACGTAGGGCCACTGGTTTTGTTGTATTTACACCGTCGCTGCCTTATGTGGAACGTATGAAAGCACTTCAAGTAGGTCCAGTTGAAATTTCACTCAAGCTGGCTGATTTGATGTTCGTGTGGAGGACTCTTACCACATCCAAACATACCTGTCGATGTACATTCAATTTAAGTAAGACAACAAGTCTCCGGGACATAAATGCCATTTACAAAGATCACTTCCGCCTTCCAAAAAAACTGACTATCTGTGATTGAATGGCACTACTTTGGAACAATGTGCCCGCCACAATAATCAATAGCCCCAGTAATTTTCTTCCAAGTTCAGACTACGTTAGTGGCTTCAGTCTAACATTTATCTTTGACTTTTTTCGATTTGTAAATATTTGGAAGTCTTTTATCACTTAAAGTATCCAGGAATTTCGACGTACATTTCGAAATCACATTTCGACTCCACATCGACTCTGATTTAATTTTGAACTTTTTTTGTTATTCCCTATTTTTTCTTTCTACATTGTTATCCAACCCAATGAGCTATCATTCATTAACATGCACAATAATTACATAACGTAATATTATATTGTTGAATTATCAAAATAAGCGAGCGAAACTAATAAATCCAAATCGACATGGTTTCACAAAAGGTAGGCAAAAGAAGAATTAGCCGGCAGTGTTTTTGAGGGTATCGTTGTGGATTGTATCTTTCTAGATTTTAGCAAGGTTTTTGATCGTATATATCATTGTCATCTTCATAAGTGCTTAGAAATTATGGCATCAATTCAATTGTAGTGAATTGTATTAAAAAATTTGTGTCACATCGATCATATTGTGTCCGCATGGGATCGAGATTATCTTCGACTTGTAACGTCAAATTTGGTATGCCTCGAAGGTTCTGATGTTGGCTCTCTTTTGTTCAATTTTTATTTAAACACTTTTGGCTCAGCTGCACTGCAGGCACCTAGCTTTTGCTGACGATCTTAAGGTTTGGACAAAAGTTGAATCAGAATTAAAAGTATATACATTGCAGTTAGACTTACATGTGATTCACGAATGGAGTTGTCCCACTGGTATTTATCTAAATCTTGGTAAGTGTGATCACTTACGGTTTGGTAAGGGTATAGTTTACTATAGTTATATGTTAAGATCCTTTTTGGTTTACTCAGTGTCCTTCACATGTGATCTAAATTGTCAATGTTCCGCAATGGATATCTTACTTTTGATGATTTCAAAGTAATCTGGAATCGTGTATGCTCTCTTATCCTTAATAAATGGAGATTATGTGAAATGAGTACTATCTGATTCATTCGCACCGACCCTTACCGCTTCTATTCATACGTTCGACGTTACTTATCGTATCGATGTCAGCTTTCTGTGTTATCCGATCACAACGATCATACAACGACCGATCAAAAATGTTTTCCGAGCATATTTAATACATACTTTGGTGGTGTGTTCTCCTATATAGCTGTTGATCCTATGATTTCCTCCGTACAGCGCCCACTAATTTCAAGCTCACCAAGATATCATCAAATAGTCAGTCCTAACTTTGTAAATAATGCTCTATAGAACCTAAAATCTATTAACTCGCCGGTCAGACGGAAACCTTCTATTTTTCTAAAGAACGTCGCATCCATGATCTGCTGCCCTCTTATCAGTATATTCAATAAATGTTTGGAATCTGGCGTCATCCCCAACGATTAGCGAAATGCAATTATACAAATACAAATTTTTACAAATACAAATTTATTTAATGTGGCAAATGCGTACAAGCTGTACGCTTACAAGTCCACAAACAAAAATGAAAAAGTCAAGCAGATAAATTGTTAAAATGGTATCGGATTTGTCGTTTGAAGCACTGCAGGGAAGTTGATTGGCGTACATGAATGGGCAGATGGTTCCACGATAGAGGAGCATCCACAATGACGGAGCGGAGTCCAAAGGAGGTAGAGTAGTTTGGGACATGTAAAAGAAGGGAATTACAGGAACGCAAGGATCAGTAAACAGGACGAGAATTATCAAGAAAAGGAAGATTGAGAAATGAAGGGGTATGAAAAATTACAAGGCGGAAAGCAACGATAAGAAGACGAATTTGAACATGACAATAAATTGTAGGCAAATCGAGAGAAGCAAGATGGTAGGATGTATGATCAAAACGACGAAGACGAAGGAGAATTCGGACAGCTGCGTTGACGATGCGTTGTAGGGGAAGAAGATTGAATTTAGGTGAGTTGGAAAATAGACTAAGACAATAATCGAGTCTAGAAAAAAGGAGAGATGATATGAGAGTCATACAAGAAGGGAAATCGATCAATCTACGAACTTGACGGAGGTTGCGGAGTATCAAGGTAGATGAGCGTACTTTATCTCTAACGAAAGGTTTAAGTGAAAGTCGGTTGTCAAAATGGAAGCCTAGGAAAACGAGATTATCAACGATAGGAAGAATTGTAGAATTTAATGATACGGAGGGAGGTTCGAAGCCGAGGCGTCGAGGTAGGATCCACATAATTTTGGATTGATCAGGATTCAGAGAAAGGCGAAGGGAAGAAAGATGATTGGAAATTGAGACAAGATAGTCGGAAGCAGAAACACTAAGATCGTGAATACGATAAACAGGTGCATGAGCATAGATGAGAATGTCATCAGCATATTGCATAACATGGAAGTTAATTTATGAGAAATCGAAGACATATCACCGAGAAGAGAGAAAAGCATGGGGCCTAATACGGAGCCTTGTGGAACACCGGACGGGATGGACGAAGGATGGGAGAGATAAGAGTTAGAATAGACGCGAAATGTACGGTTTGATAGAAATGAAGAAAACCATAATACAGTGGGTAAAGAGAAGCCATAATCATGACGAAGGCGATGGAGAAGAATCGAGTGATCGACGATGTCAAAAGCAGACGATAGATCAAGAGAAACTATGACACTACATAATTTATGATTGCGCGATATGAGTAAGTCGTTATAAACTTTAAGGCATGCATTTTCGGTAGAGTAATTAGAGCGAAAAGCGGCTTGAAGGGAGGAAATAAGTTAGAGGAAAAGATATATGTATTAACTTGTTTAAGAACGGGACGCTGAATAAGTTTAGAGAGGGTTGGGAGAAGTGAAATAGGACGGTAAGAAGATGGTAGTGAATAGTCAAGAGATTGCTTTTTGATGAGAGGACGAACAGTAGCGCATTTCCAGATGGAAGGAAATGTACGGCTACGGATAGACGAGTTGAACAATGTGGTTAGGAAGGGTAAGATAGAGGAGCAGATATTTTTAAGCAAGTGAGTTGGAATTGGGTCAGAAGGAGATGTTTTATTAGGTAATGACAGCAGAACCGAAGAAACTTCATCAGACGAAACGGGAAGAAGGTGGAATAGTTCTGGGAGGGAAGTATTTAAAGAGAAGAGTGGGTACAAGGGGGCTATGGGTAGTAGGGAAAGTAAATTAGATAGCTTAGTTTGTAGATAAGAAGAAAATTCATCAGGATTTATATTACAAGGGGTAGATGATCGTGAAAGAATTGAGTTTAAGATTTTCCAATGAGATTTAGAGTTGGAAGATGACTCGAGTTGATTTCGCCAAAAGAGAGTACGTTTAGTACGTATAAGAATGATATGTGAACGACGTAGAGAAAAGTAGGAATCACGAAGATTTGGAGTGAGTGAGTTGGGAGAACGTTTAAGAAAGCGTTTATCCATACGAAAAAAGTGACGGAGTCTACGCTTAGAAAGACTACAGTCAGAATCGAACCAGGAAGCATGGCGCAAGCTGGGAACGTCGAAGTCGACTAGGCAGAAGGTTATTGAGGATCGACGTAAGTTCAGAATCAAACAGAATGCAGAGATCATCGGGAGAGAGATAATTAAGAGGAAGTGAAAAGAGTGAAGAATTGAGTAAGGTTGTGCGGAGAATATGGATATCGAGAAGCTTCCAGGGTCGACTTGTTGTGGATCATGGTAAAGGCGGAGAAGGAGGATGGGGACGAGCAAGAGTGACAAGGAAATGATCGGACAAACCAGGATCAGTAATTGACAAGGAGGTATAGTCATTGAAGCAGTTAGGAACAGCAATGATGTTGAGAGCACCGCCGAGAATATGAGTTGGGCTTGTTGAAAGTAATTTATAGTTAAAATCAGAAAAAAAATTAGTTAAAGTGATAGAGTCAGAGTCAGCCGGGCGATCCAGACGAATGTTAAAGTCACAGAGGGCAAAAGAAGGAGTATAAGACAAAGAACAGTGAGACATTAGATCTGCAAGGTCGTTAAAGAAGATACGTGATGGGGCAACTGAACCTGGACGATATACAATTTCAAGTTCCAGAGTGAAAGGAATTGATAATCTGCATGTGAGTAATTCGAACGAGGTGTAACAGATGTTAACGTTAATTTTACGTAAAGACATTGGGTGACGAGCAATGGCAATTATAGTCTCGATCTATAAGAAAGGAGACGTATCTTAAGTTGAAAATTATCGCCTGATTAGCTTAACGTTTATCTTCAGTAAGATAATGCAACTTATCATTCTCTCTAGTATGGAACGTCATATCATAAGCGCAAATATCATAGCCACTGCACAACATGGCTTTCGAGCATGTCAATCTACCACAACCAATCTTCTGTTGGCTTGTGAAAGATGGTTTTCTTTGAAATCTGAGGGTGTAGATATCGACATTATTTTTGTCGACCTCTCGAAAGCGTTCGACACTGTACCTCACGATAATCTTATCTCAATATGATACAGTCGTGGGTACATACTCATGGGATCAGATTGAACGTAGCTAAGTGTGCTCATATGATATTGGCCGGTGTTTCCCGGATAGACAATACTATATTGCAGGAGTGATGATCCAGAAAGTCGAACAGTTCACTGATTTGGGCGTGGTGATAACATCCGACCTGAAGAATACATCTCACAACATGACTGTTGCATCCCGAGCAAGCCGTCAGCTTGGCATGCTACTGCGTGTCTTCCTAGGCGTTTCCGGTCTTTTTGTTAGGCTATTCAATAGCTACATCCGGCTTATTCTGATATATGCATCTCCTGCAGCATATCCTACTACAAAACGTGATCGTAGAGTTCTTGAAAAGACTTTTTGAGATGGGGTTCCAAACTTGTTAGTGGGCTATTCGCTGTCTTCTATGCAGAGCGTATGCGTAAATTGGAAATACAGACAATCGTGTTTGAGATTGGTAGTTGCCTATGTGCGATCGAGGAGATCTCAAACATGCAGATACAGATCTCATCATAGCAAAAGCAATCTTGTTATTTAAATTGACAATAGCGTCGTTATATTGTAAAAAGCTTGCTCTTGTAAGCTTGAACGCGATCGATTTAAGTACAGCATTTGCTCTGCTGATAATACCTCCAGAGGTGGAAAACACCAAAGGAACGAAGCCGCCGTGCTCTATCAGAGATATTTGTTTGTTGTATTTGGCAAATTTACGGGATTCATTATATTCAAATGATGACAATGGTTCTCTGTTGACATAAGATTGAGCATGCACCGAGAATATACTGACGTCAAAATACGTCCGATCAAATATTTCGGTAGAGGCCAGAGCACATTGTCTCCAAGCGGGCGTTTGGGTCCCGAGTTGTTGTCCTGCGGTTGAAGTCTTTCGAATCAGGGGCATGCGATAGACGAGGTTCAATCGTAACACCAGAGCATATCCTGGTCAGCGTGGATGCAAAGATGTCTCGAATAGCGTTGTGGCGTAAGGTAAGCAGCACACCCTTACACGAAAGGGCATTACCTATGATAATACTATCACCGCAAGCACATTTCGAATTACCTAAATCTGATAGTGTCCACCCACATAGACAGAAAATTGCGTCTTCAAATTTTTTGAGGCTTAAGTGAAAATTCTCAACAGCTAATGGCAACGAGCTTAGCCATATAGAAGCGCCCGTGAAGGATGCATGGTCTATAGAATGGACCAACGTTGAATCAAGACATCGCAGGACAAGGTATCTTCCTTTCTTGAATTTGAATTTCCGGTGTGATAAAATCGTCTGGAGCGTCGGCTTTTGAAAACTGCTCAGAGAACTATGCCTTGCTCGGAGGACTATGAACTGCTCAGAGAACTATGAACTTGCCAAGGCATAGTCACTAACTATGCCTTGCTCGTAAGTCGCGCACAAATTTTTGGACGATTTAAATTCTATAGTACATACAAAAGTGGGATTATTAATTCCAAGACCACCCAAATTAATAGGAAAAGTGAGTATTACTTTCAGTTGATCATCAATGCCTCTCTTCAAGTATGGCTAAATAAATCAATGTAGTTGGAGATAGTTAATGTGTCACAAGGGGAACGTCTTCAGCATAATTTATAAATTAAAATCTTATATTTATGCAAAACAGAGCGTCCATCAGAATTCTGTAAATCCATCAACAGATAATACATTATCATGAAATATCATCATGAGTAAATCAGGAAATCATCTGTCATCCTTTCGATCCTATTTCCCTAAATACAAAAAATATCATATATTTGTTATAATATTGTTATATTTAAAATAAATATTAATAAATAAATTATAATAAATATTATAATTTATTATAAAATTTTTATAAATAATTTTTTATCAATAAATAATAAATATATTTAAATTGTTTATATTTAAAATATATAATTGATAATTACTTATTATTTATTATTTATCTTTATTTTAATTTATATTTAGTATAAAATACGTAGACTCAGTTATCTGATCTGATTTGTTCTAGTGACGTGTTTTTATTGACCTGTGTACTTTGTTTTTTCGTTAATATGATAGTTAATATTTATAGCTTTATTTATAGATAATATGCGAGGTAAATATATATATTTACTTTTATAAGCTTTTTTATCAATAAATAATAAATATATTTTAATTGTTTATATTTAAAATATATAATTGATAATTACTTATTATTTATTATTTATCTTTATTTTTGATATATAGTATAAAATACGTATACTCAGTTATCTTATCTGATTTGTTCTAGTGACGTGTTTTTATTGACCTGTGGGCTGTTTCTTCGTTAATATGATAGTTAATATTTATAGCTTTATTTATAGATAATATGCGAGGTAAATATATATATTTACTTTTATAAGCTTTTTTATCAATAAATAATAAATATATTTTAATTGTTTATATTTAAAATATATAATTGATAATTACTTATTATTTATTATTTATCTTTATTTTAATTTATATTTAGTATAAAATACGTAGACTCAGTTATCTGATCTGATTTGTTCTAGTGACGTGTTTTTATTGACCTGTGTACTTTGTTTTTTCGTTAATATGATAGTTAATATTTATAGCTTTATTTATAGATAATATGCGAGGTAAATATATATATTTACTTTTATAAGCTTTGCCATTTATAAACATTGCTGTATTTGTGTTTTGTGCTGTATTAAACCAAAATATTAAAGTGGATGCGTGTAAGATTTTTATTTTGATTATATTTAATAAGGTTAATGTCGAAACAAAATGAATTGGAAAAATCAGATAAAAAATTTGTTTCAATTTAAATTTATTTAAATTCCAGTAAGTCTGGAATAATTGTTTCTATTCCTCATTCGAATACATCGTTTATTATTTATTAGTCAATTCATAAATATTGATTTTTATTAAAAAACGTATACTCAGTTATCTGATCTGATTTCTTCTACTGACAAGTTATTATTGAAATGTGGTCTTTGTTTTCCCGGTAAATTCTAACCTGTCAAAAATACTGAAACTGCATTATTGATACGACATTATTTTTCTGTTATCTTACGGATGAATAATAAATAATATATCTTGTATTATAATAAGATATACCATTATATAATGGTATATAAGTTATCTTATCTTGTATTAAGATATAAGATAAAATGGTATATAATGGTATATCTTGTAATAAGATATACCATTATATAATGGTATATAAATTATCTTATCAAAGTTATCTTATCTAATTCATGAAGTAATTTTATTCATTTTTAATTTATATTTTTTATTTATACTCAGTTCACCTCATTACATTGCAGTTTCTCCTGATGACCTCTAATCCTTATTCTGATGCATCGTCTGTTATTTATTAGTTAATTCATAAATATTGAATTTTATTTTAAATTGTAATTATAAATTTTATTGTTATTTAAATATAAATTGTATAAAATCTTATATAATTATTTATTATTATTTAAGATCTGATTTTTATAAGATCAGTTATTAGATTTTATTTTATATTATATTATAGTTACCTGATCTGATTTGTTCTACTGATTAGTTATTATTGACCTGTGGATTTCGTTTTTAATGTAATATGACCTCTGTCAGAAATACTGAAACTGTATTTTTATACGACATTATTATTCTTCTTTATTATCTTTATTATATTTATCGTTATAAAAATATAAATTGTCTAACATCTTATATAATCATTCATGAAGTGATTATAATCATTTTTAATAAATACGTAGACTTAGTATCTGATCTTACGTTTAGAATGTTATACGTCATTACATGTCGTGAATAGCGTCTACTTCCAAATTCTAAATAAGAATTCTAAATAGAAAGTAAATGAGAAAATAAAATAAATAAAATAAAAAGTATAAAGGCATACAATTTAAAAAGGAATGTATAACATAATAATAAAATATAAACATAAATATTAAAATATTATTATTAATATCATAAATATTATTAGTAAGGAACTTGTAGGGGTATGCTGTGACGTGCAAATTGAGCCATGTTTACGATCTATACCAAACAACTACGTATTTAATAAGCCAACAACCTGCTCTGATGATCAAGCGCGGTCTGATATAGCTTGTAGAGGAATTTTCGGAGGAAATATGGTGCGATCCTTTTTGGACATATGTATTTACAGCTCTTTGGCACCTATATACTCTTGCAAAACTCCTCTCGAATGCCATATATACCATTAACAGCGGAAATACGCAAAGTACGGTGAACGTATTGCAGATATAGAAAGAGGTACTTTCTTTCCTCTTATATTTTCTACGTCAGGTGGTATTGGACCTGAGACAGATAAAATACTAAAATGGATAGCAGCCAAATCTGCTGATCGTAATAAGCTTGCATACAGCGAATGTATTTCTAGGCTGAAATCAAAAATCAGTGTCGCCATTGCAGTTAGTGCATCGGTTTGTATACGTGCTACAAGGCTTAGAATAAACGAACAAGCGCAGTATTATCAAACATAGTAAAAGATGGGCAAGCGTCTAAGATTTACATCAATGACTGATCAAAAAGCAAACAAATTTAAGGATATTATGTGTATTTGTTGTTTATTTTTATAATAAAAACTGGAATTAAAAAAAATAAATATTATTAGTATTATTGGCACAATTGTTTGTTTTGTAGATTACGGCCCTCTACTACCAAATTTTACTACTTGCAAATTTCTTATATTACAAAAAATATTTTTTACCCCCAAAATAATGTCAAGAAACATATTATGGATACTTTCGAGGCAAGGAAAAAGTGTCCCGATAATCGATAACTACCTCTTTCATACTAGCTGGAGATGCCATTATCGGTGCCCTTCATTCAATCGTTACGAGCTTTGTCAAAGTCTGCAATTTTAAAGTTGTGACAGCAGACGAGGCAAGAGGTAATTATACCCAACGCTTTTATCCGCGATCTCAAATGTGACGCTATAAGATAACGAATTCTTGAATTTGCTAAGCTTAATTTGGAAATGGCTGTTGGCATTGCCAAATCACTGACAACGGCACAGAAAAGTGTAGGACCATAAAACAAGTGAACTGAAAATTGACGAAAGGTATGAACTGGCACAAATAAATCCCGCATCTAAATCGTGTGAAGATATTAGCGCTGAAGAAGCTAGAGATCCAAATGGTGATACCGAATATCTAAATTGACTAAGCACTGGGTTTTCAAAATCCAAAAAACACAAAAACGACTTGATTTTTCCGCGGTGACATACGACATGCCAGAGCGAGTTGCCCTGCAAAATCTGCTACTTGCCACAAGTGTGAAAAAACAGGACACTTTTCACGTATGTGCGTTTCATCGAGAACGGAATCTTCCGCTGTACTTCTGTCGTCGTTATCAATTAACTCTAAATGCCAACTGAAAACTGGCATGTACTTTAACAAAAGACGATTGAACGCACTGATCGATACTGGTAGCTCACTCAACTTTATTGATAAAGACACAGTTCACTTTCTTCAAATAAATGTTTAATTTTAACGCGAGTCTTTTTGGCTTCTGAGGTTGTCAAGATTGCCTCCAAAAGGTTCATAGTCAATATACAGGTACATGACCAGAAATATTCGCAAATGAAATTTTTCATTCTACCACACTTGTGTACTGATGTCATTATGTGCTTACCCTTTTTGGAATTACATAAGACCTGTATTATCAACTTCGGAGGTCATCTTGAAAACTTTAAAGTTCTTTCATCATCTTCATTTAGTATCGAAACGCCACGACTTTTTAACAACTTGTCTGTTGACACAGTCCCTATCGCCACAAAAAGTCGAAAGCTTAACATACCGACGAAATGTATATTCAAAGTGAGATTCATCGTACGCTTTAAAACGACAAAATCGAACCAAGCCAATCACCGTGGAGAGCTCAAATAGTGATTGTGTCAAAACCAACAGGAAGGAAACGACTTGTTGATTTTTCTAGGACAATAAGCAAATTTATTCACCTAGACGCATATCCACTTTTAAAAATCGCTAATCTTGCTAACGAAAAATCCAAATATCATTATTATTCACTTATTGACCTTGAAGATGCCTACTATCAAATCGAAATCGATTCGAAAGAACGGCACTTTACACCATTTGAAGCGAATGCTCGACTCTACCACTTTAAGGAAATCCCTATGGGGTTACTAACGGTGGTTCATGTTTTCAACGGATATGAATGCACTCATCGACGCGACTCAGTTGAAAGGTGTTTACTCCTATCAAGATGATGTAATAATATGTTAAAATTTAAAAATATAACATGACTTGAATTTAAAGAAATATAAACAAACGTTAAACAAATTTGGTCTTGAAGTCAATAAAAGAGAATTAGTATACTGTGTAACAAACATAAGAACTCTAGGATATGAGATCTCCTTTAATACGTTGAAACCTGATCCAGATCGACTAAAAGCTTTTACGAACCTTAAAACTCCTTGCAGCATTACATCTCTAGACGACTACTTGATTTTTTTTGTACTACAGCAAATGGATGGAGAATTTCTCTTCCAAATTATATCCGTTAACCAAAACAAACATAAGTTTTCCGTTAAACCAACTGGCACAAAATGCAATTGAGTCAATCAAGAAGAATATAATGCGTTCACACATACAATTGACGATGAAATATCGTTCTGTGTTGAAACTGAAGCTTATAATAATGCAATTGGCGCTACTATACTCCAAAATGGAAGGCCAGTCACATTTTTCTCTCATACATTAAATGTTCACAATAAACGCCATCATATTATTGAAAAAGAAACTTACGTAATAATAAAAGCATTGAGAACGTGGAAGCACCTTCTTGTTAACCGACCGTTCAAACTTATAACGGAACAGAAATCAGTCTCGTTCATGTTTGACAACAAACGACATGGAAGGATTAAAAATGACAAGATCGCTCGATGGATAACGGAACTCGTATACAGTTAACGATGCAAGATCGGTTACTGGAAACTACGTTATGATGCCGCATATAGCAAAAATTTATAAACATGAGTACAATCTTCATATTTTAAAAGCGACATGTCCATTAGAGCGACTTTCAGTAAATTTTAAAGACCCTTTACCAAAATCCACATGTGGATTAACTTTCCGTTTTACTGCTATTGATGAATGCAGTCAGTACTCCTTTGCCTTCGCCGTAGAAGACACACCTTCTCAGACCGCTAGAAGATGTGTCGACGAAATAATATCCTTGTGTGGTTGTCCTCATTCAATTTATTCTAACCAAGGCGCGGGTTTCCAGTCAGGTCCTTTTAAGCATTAACAAAAGTCAGACAGCATCTTACAAAGCACAAACAAATGGTCAGTGTGAAAGGATGAATGGAACATTTTAGAAAGGAATATTACTGACATGACATCAGAATCAAGAAAACTGCCGATTGCAAAATGGTCGACGGTACTCCCCGATGTATTGTCGTTCATCCGAGGTGAAACGAAGAGCTAAACAGGTAGCTTTTTTAGCTGAATCTAAAAAGGAACGTATCATTAGTTACATAAAAATAAGTACTTGAATCATTAATTCACAACATTCTTCGTCGCTCTTCTTTGATATTATTGGTAGTCGTCTAGGTATTTCGGTCTTCGTATGACCCGGCCTTTTAACGTCATCTTTTCGGAAATCATGTAATATTTATCTGCCAAAAAGTTTTCCTCTAAACTGTGGTCTTTGACTTTACCGCAAAATTTGTTTTCGTATTCGTTCGTAATTTCTTCGGTTGAGTCATTCTGATCGTTTGGTGTAACAACAGATTGATCATTTAGGTGTGTCGGATCTTGCGAAAAAGATGTTTAGTTCGATCTCTTAACTAATGGAATGGTTATATGACGATTAGAAATCGTAGCTTCTTTTCCGTTTTTCATCTGTACTCGAGAATACTGTTTGTTTGCATAAAGAATTTTGTCATCGAAAACTGCGGGGGAATATTTATTTGTACGATAAAAATTACGCACTAGTATCTGGTCACCTTTAGTAAGGCGATTATTCTAGGTTAGTCTGGCTGGAAAACAACAAACGTGTGTAAACATTCGCTCATGTGGACTTGTTCCGGTGGCTGTACACAATAACGACCGTATGGAATGTAATCGCATAGTTAAAGCTGTTTGGCTTGCCACACAGTTCCATTCAGACGTTCAATTTGTCCATTTCCGTGAGGATTATAAACTGAACTATGACTTACTGCAACACCATATTTTTCAAGGAAAGAATAGAATTCAATGGATGTAAATGACCCACCACGGTCATAGTGTACAAATTAGGGGGGGGCGAAAAGGTTGATAATTGATTTCAAACACCTTATAACTGTGCCAGTAGACATGTCAAGACAGGCGAAACCGAAAGGATATCAGGAGAATTCGTCCACAATAGAGAGGAGATAGGGGCGTATTTCAAAGGTCGATGGAATCGGACCTTTGAAATCTATAGCTAGTCGCTCAAAAGGTGTCGTCGCCTTAATTACGTGACTGTCATAGTTCTTCAGAAAACGCGGTTTTAGTCGAGCACATGAATGGCATTTGCCTACAACAATACGTACGTCCTCGACTGTATAATGAAGATTTCTTTGACGTACAAAGTGAGCAAGTCTAGTGACTCTAGGGTGATATAATTGCTGATGTATTTTCTCAAGCTCGTTATGACTTCCTGAAGCGGCACTGACAGCACAAACATCGCGTGACAACGTATCAGCAATTTTGTTTAAGTGTCCTGGTCGGTACCTGATTTCGTAGGTAAATTCGGATAATTTCAGCTTCCGTCGCTCGATATTTTTGTTTTTTATTTTACTGCGGTACCGCTTATCAAAAATATACGATACTGGGCGTTGATCTGTAATTAGTGTAAATTTCTTTCCTACAAGATGGTGTCTCCAAAATCGCAGATGAAACACAATAGCAGATACTTCGATTTCTATAACTGAATGATGCCACGCCGATTTATCGATCATTTTCGAAAAATATGCAATTGGCCTTGCGTTCTGCGAAAGAACTGCTCCGATTGAGTATTCCGAAGAATCAGTCTCGACTGTAAAGATTCGGAAAAATCGATTGACACCAACAATGATTCGATTATATCTTCACGACGTGCGACAAATGATCTTCTTGCGTCTGAAGAGAACGGGAACGTGTTCACCGTGATAAGAGGTCGCAACTTTTGTGAGAAATTCTTGATCCACTTGGAATAATGAGAGAACAAACCGACTACAGGTACAGAGATTGTTTGTCCACTGGTAGTTTAAGAAAACGCAAGCACTTTACTTGATCGGGACCTGGTTTAATTTGATTGTTTTGGATATAATATTCAAGACTGCGACTGTTGTCAGTTGCTGTAACAGTTTTCTCTGTATTAAGAGTTATATTGTACTTTCTTACGACCTCGAGAAAATGTTCGAAATTTCAATCGTATTCAACTTTAATTCGTCCGCAAATTATCACATCATCTAAGTACGCAAAGTCCCTTCCAAACTCTCTTCGAAGATTAATGAATTCAACCGTTGGAACACCGGTACGGCGTTAGTGAGGCCAAACGGATTCTCCGAAATTCGTAAAGGGCTTCAGCCGCCTCAAAAGCCGTAAATTGCATTTCATCTTCTCCCAAAGATATTTGATTATACGCTAAAGCGAGATCTACTGTACTATAGAATGAGTATTGACTAACTTGATCGATTATATCATCGATTCTCGGAATTGGATATGCATCTAGGCATGTATACTGATTGACGGTACGCGAATAGTCAATTACTAATCTCCATTTCTTTTAATTTTTCACGATTAGCAGTTGTGCGTGCCAAAGTTATATTTATCTGAATGATTCCGTCTGTTAATAATCAATTTATCTCGAATTTCGTAAATCGGATTTCCGATAAAGTAAAACGTCTCGATTTGGTCGCAATAGGCTTCCAATATCTTGCATTATTTGAAAATATACGAGGTGGAGGTACTCGCATATTTGTAATTGAGTTTAGTGAGACACTCGATCCTTCTATGTTGAATGGTATTGTTACTGACCGATGTAGTTGTAGAAAATTTTGTCCATGTATACATTATGTGCGTAAATTGCCAAAAACACTGAATTCAAGATTGTTGTAGCATTCACCCAAAGTAGACATATCAGTGCAAACCGTTCCTCGCGTTGATACAAGCTTTTTAGAACTCGCTAGTGTCCCATCATTTTGCTGGCGTCATACCTTAGGTTAAGATGACGCGCGACATTTGATCGAATAAAATTGTTTGTGTTCCCGTTATTAATCATTGAAATATCCGTCCCTTTGCGATTGAAACAACAATAATGGTTCTGGGATCGCATGTGAATGAGAAAGATAGATCAATAGACGAAATGGTGGATACACTTTTCGAAGTTCTGTTCCGACATATACGTGCAAAATGCCCCAGTTTACCGCATTTTATGCAAGTAACAATTCTTGCTGGGCACTGTGTTCGTTCATGTTTTGTCGTTCGTCCACAGAAACAGCGTGTCCATTTCTTGATTGGCTTTCTGGTAGTAGCGGCATCATATGGATTTTTGATTCTCAAAACTGACTCGTGTTTGTTCGGTACCTAAAGTATCACTCGAATGATCGGATAGCGATGTAGCAGCAATCGATTGACCTTGCAGATGATCATGACACATTTCAGCAGCACGAAATTGAGCTTGTGTAACTGATTTGGCTTGATCACAATGTTGTGACAGAGAGAATGTATTGCTTTCAAGCAAGCGTTCTCGAATTTTTTGCAACGAAGACCCGCTATGAGAGCATTTAACACAGCCTAGTCCCAATGTTAGTCGGCAGTCACGTTGTCAAACTTACATTCGGATGCGATCGATTTTAATATGTCGATATATTTGCGATGATTTCATTTTCTTTTTGAGTGCGCAAAAATTGTATGTAACGTGTATAGACAATACTGACAGGCGTGTCGAACATATCTTTGAGAATCTGTATCGCAGTGTCGTAGCAATATGCATTCTTTATGGCTTTGTATATCGCTGGTTAAACAAAGTTAAGAAGGATTGTAAACTTTTGTGAATCGGAAGCGTGTATATGCTAAAGAAACTCCTCGAAGGTGTTTAGCCATTGACGCCAAATATCGATAGAATCAGGATCGGTTGCTTTTACAATAAGCTTTGGTGGCTGTATATAGCGGGCTAAACAATCGCTGGCTTGATTTCCGCTCTGGTCAGAATCCATAGAGAAATTTCAGCCAAATAAATTGAAACGAAGGTAGCTTTATTTGGCTGAATCTTAAAAGGAACATATATTTAGTTACATGAAAATAAGTAGTTGAATCATTAATTCATAACATGAGGACTTTTGTGTCCCGCAATTGATGACACACCTCACAATATAATGTTTCCCATCAGTTGAAAATGCCCGGTTTATCAACCTCAATCCAATGTATTCTACTATTGAAGACAAATTCGGTCGGGTTTAAAACGTGTCTACTCAAGATCCTGCAGATAAATGAAATGATGGGGAAATCATTGACACTATTGAAAGTCATCCGACGATCGACGTTCATGGCAGGGAGATGATCAACCATATCGACCAAGCTGATAACGAGATAGAGTCACATCAAACGATGCAAGAGAGAAACCATTTTGAACATTACCATTGCTCATAGAGAAAAACTCTCGTCACTTCCAAACACTCAAATTCTTCGACGATCGCAAAGTACAAGGCGAATTCCGACTCGATATCAAAATTGAAGATATTTCATCGAGTTGAGGAGAATGCCATATTTGAGTTTGTTAAATTTGGTGTTTTAGTTTATCTTAAACTTATGTAACTTTTTTATCTGAAACCTATTAAATTGTGTTGTAGACTTTTCGTGCTGAATAAAACCGTTTGGGTTTTATTCTCACATTTACATTAACCTCTTTTGAGTTAGATATTTGGCGTTTCTGAGTTACTAGATAAAAATGTTGTTGTTTTTTCATCTTTTTTACAAAAATTGATATTTTTAATCATTTACAACAAGATGAACCCGATTCCAAATGTGTAATATAGCCAATTCGGGAAATCGAAATAAGTATTAAGCGATAACTTTATGCAAAATATTACACTCTTTAACAACGTTTAAGCTCTATTGTTTAGCTTTACTTCTTTATATTCATAATTTGTGGACAGACCTAAAATCCATTAATTATAGATTTTCAAAACAATACCTTTTTATCTATTTTAAAATATACAGTCCAAAAATTATATTTTAAGTACCAAAACTATATCTTAATTATTTTTATAAACGACGAATATGAACTTTTATCCAGCTGACACTAACAAATATTAATCAATTCTTTGATTTATGATATATTTTGTAATATCCGCCTTGCTTTGCAACTTAATTGATATATTTCACTGGATTGGTTTTGATCAATGGCCGTGCATAACATAAAAGTAATTTGTCAACGCTTCGCTGATACTGTCTCGTGCTCAAGTTTCGTGATTTCTACCTTAGTAGATGGAAATGATGCCTGGATACAATATTCAATGTGTGGGCGAACTAACGTGCAATATAGTCGCTTAAAACTTAATCGGCGTATCCTTGCAAGCGTATTTTTGATGCAATATTTTTATGTATATATCATCAAAACTTAAAATAAAAGTCATTTTTATGAATTGACTAATAAATAAGATACGATGCATCATAATGAGGATTTCAGGTCATTAGGATGAGCTGTTATGATATCAGGTTTCTGTCACTACTTCTCTATAGGGATATTCCCCTCTATAAAAGGATATCAATATATATTTTCGATACCTTAATATATTGAAAATTAATAGCTTTGAAATGCCTATGTGCATAAATTGTATGAGGTCCGGTAACGAAACTTGAAGTCTTCGACAGTGATTGCTTCACCATTGATTTTGCTAATGAGTATCCAAATTTTTAATGGAATAACCACCAAAACATTAATACTTCAACTTCTTTGCGTAACAATATCGTACACAGATGCATTTAATAAATATACCTTTGGCTTGCATGATATTAAACTTGATAAAAAAAAGCCAGTTTTCTGTTTCGAGATATTCAAAATGCATTTTAAGAACAATCTGACAACAACATTTTTAATCAGTCAAGTTTCGGATCATGCTTTTTAGGAATGATCAAGTTCAGTGTCCAGTTTATTTCTTTGTATTGATATTTAATACAAATGAAATGTTTTTCAACGCATCATAGTTGTAAAGCATAGTGGATTGCTTGAATATTTCAACATACCCCATATTTATGATTATCGTAACTTATGAAATTACTGCAACTTTGACTTCTAAATTGTGCCATAAACAGGGCTTTAATCATTAAATGATCTAACCTTGAAGGGATCTGTTGTCAGAACATCCAATTATCGGTATATGTTTTCGAAAATTATACATAAACCACATTGTATTGGTTTTTATTTTACAATTTGCTTGTTCTAATTGTAACATTAAAAAATTTATTTATATAAAATAAATTTACCAAAATATAAAAATATATAAAAATATAAATTTTGTTTTAATTAGTAACGATTATTCCAATTGTTAACAAGATATCACAACAAACATATTTGCTCTCTCCATGGTCCTTTTAAAACCGTTTTTATCAAGAGCAGATCATTTTTTAAATTGATTAATGTATTTATTGCAGAGTGGAAATGTAATGGCAATGATGATTTATCACTAATCCTTAATTGGTGTGTAGTACACAGGTGTTTAATACCGAAAATTCTTCCAGCCTGTACACTTCGGATTAATATTTGTGTATATCATTCTTAAAGGTAGTGTGTAAACAAAATATTGACAGTATGACGACATGCAACGGTGATCGTGATCTCAATAACATTGACAGTATTGACGATACTGTTTCGGCTGATACAATTAAGACAGCTGAATGTGTTCTTGCTCAATTAATTGATCGTGCATGTATAATCTCTGATAATGAACACTACTTTTATGGAAATTCAGAAGAAAACGGAAATATCGCCAACCCATTTCAGCAGACGTGCTTTCAACTGGGACTTGAACTTGCATCCATGTACACCACTAATTTAACTAATTTGGATAAGAGTAAGTTCAGGAATTCACTTGAATTTGAAAGAATTTACACTTGTCCGATATGCCAGCGATTCAAATCCGAGAGTCGTTCGGTTCTCTGTCAGCATCTCAGGATACCACATGCTATTCGAGCAAGAAAGCTAGTATGTAACTTATGTGGCGCGGAATTCGCGACCCGTACCGAAGTTCAATGTCATTACGTTGAGCAGCATAAGATAACTCCGATATTACCACCTCCTTATAAGGGATATTCGTGTCAGTTTTGTTCATACGAAGTTACTAACCGACATTCATTCCTTAAACACATAGAAAAATGTAAGCTGATGAATTCTGTATATGTGCAAGATGATAAAGCACAGGCACCGACTACTACAGATATGTTCAATTATTACGACGATATTGCTTATCCATCACTTGATTGTCTCATGTAAGTAAAATTACGTGCTGTATATTACTGGAATATCCCCAGTTTAGAAATTCACAAGTTAATCAAACGTATACTTCAAGAACAGCTAGCAAATTACTAAATCGGCAGGCTGCGAACGAAAGCAACAATAAACAAAATAACGGGCAGGTGAGATAACTGTGATTTCAGTTTTTTTCAAAATACAAGTTTTATATCGGATTTTGATAAAAATTATATTTGTTATAATTTTAGATAATTAGTCTATGAAACTAGCATTCCTTATTTTTGAGGAATGTCTCTTTCAATATATACTCTGCTATACATTGTTTTAAATTACTTTAATTCTTTTAGTTTAAAAATTACAATTTTGTGTTTTAAAATTTATTCATTTTAAACAGCCTATTATATATTATATTTTTACTGTATAAGCTTGATTATATGAATATAATTTAGTTTATATTATCCACATGTCCATATTTATCAATTGAAATTATTAGCATCATTTATTAATATTTTTTTCTATATTAATATTATAATTTGTAGGCTTCCCCTATTTAATCCCTATATATACTATAAAACTATAATACGGTTCACACTGTGCTCCGGGAGCCTATAAGTTTTTGTTTTATAATCGTAAATGTTGCCAAAACAGAAGTTCGATTACACGCAAAGCACACTTCTTTATCACTCCTAGACGAGCTAATAGTAGCCTGCATCACTCATCAGTTATGTGGATAAACAAAAGTAGTTTCGGCTGTCTTTTGATATATTTAAAAGGAATCTCCAAGATTTTGCATACATGGTAGCACGGATAAACCTCTTTAAACTAACTACGTGCTATTCGGACCATCCTAATTTTCTTCATCAGAAGATTTTATTGCTATCGCTTTGTTTCCTCACACGAGAATTTAGATGATACATTTTAATAATTTAATAGTAAATGGTTCACACTGTTCTCCGGGAGTCTTTACAAGCTTTAGTTTTATAATCGTGAATGTTTCCAAAAACTTGAGTTCGATTTCATGCAGAGCAGACTTGTTTATCACTACTAGACGAGCTGCTGATAGCTAGCTATTACATACTAGTACAAGCATCTTGTCGTACATTGAATCTCTATCTGATCCTTCGTTCTATTCATGTTTAAAGGCTTGTTGAATGGTAGCATCTACACCAAAGACACTATAGGCCTTACTCTTGATTTTTTGAGGTCATCCTTAACCCATTGTCTCATATTCCATTTATTTAGAGCAGTTTTGCGTCCATCATTTCCATCAAATTGAACGCGCATATTTTCGTTTGATTTGGTTTATTAAACATTTCTTAATTCTTACTATTAATATATTAAAGAGATAAATACAACATATTCTTTAAGAAATATCCGTTATATTGTTAAATATATTTGTAATAAAAACTTAAATTGACTTACATTTACTAAGAAGCAAACCACAATTAAAATTTTATTTTCTTATATTTGATATCGTGCGGCTATTTATATTGTCATCATCAACTTTATATTCAATATGTTTAAAACCTGACGATATTTTTTAACTTTAGAAATTTAAACATCAATTATAAAACGTTTAAATTCTGTAAATTTTAAAATTTTAAAATTTATTATAAATTTTATTTTGAAATTAAATTCTAATTTCTAAATTTTTAATCATCTCGATTTTTCTTAATGTTTAAATCTTACAAATAAATTTCATTTCATTTTTGTTGATAAAAGTTACTAAGGTTTATTTTTTTGTGTCTCCTGCACAATTATTTTAATTAATTCAATATTTTGGTATTTTAATCTTTTCTCTAAATGCATTTGAAGAGTTTAATTAAATTCAAGTTAATTTATGTTTTATTTAATTTATTTGTTTGAAATTTATTTAACTTTATTTTATCTGATATGTATCACAACTAATTTAAGTAGATAGAAGGAGGCCGCATTCGAAGAGAACATATGTCTGAAAATGAGATAAAATGGATGTAATTGCTAAAATTGGAAAATATGATTAAATATAATTAAAACTGTAATGCTAATGTCTCTAACTTCAATCGTTTTACCTAATTCGATCAATTTCCACTGTGTAATTTGATGTCATTATTGAAACGTTTATTTTTTGCAATTAATAAAGCTCGATAATTACTAAATTAATATGAGAGTTTGATCCACCCAGAATTTAAGTTTCAAATCAATATCTGACAGCACATACAACGTATTTGGTCTTCTATATCTTAAAACGAAATTAATAAATATTTAAACAAATTATATTAGTCTTTAATAATTTTAATCTTTTTATTATTTCAGTTCATTTTAGTTTTAATGCCAAATTCGATTGCATTTATTTATTAAATTGCTAATTGAAGGATTAAATTTCTAAAGTTTGTTTCAGCTTATTTTATTTTTGAATTGCGAATCCGGTTGCACTCCAAACTTCTTTGATTTCACTAACTGACTTAAATCATAATAAAAAATGTGTATAAGTGACATTTTAATTAAAGTAAGGTTATTTTATTTGGCCTCGATTAAACTGAGCTTATTGAAACATATAAATGTTCATATTTTGAGAAATTTACATTTTTAAATGACATTCGAAAATACATCGTTCTACGAATTGAACGTCATTTAGATCAGCGCTTTTGATTGTTCGTCAGTTTGTAATGTTTCTAATGTTTAGTTATTTAATCCTACTTGCCAATTTGAACAGAAATCAAATCTGACAGCAAGCCAATTTAATTCTATGTATCATGGATTTACTGACAGTTTAACCAATACGGCTCTTAGACTGCTGGGAGTAAGTTATTATTAAGATATTAATTTGCATTAAGTCAAGCATAATAAGTCAATCATTACATTCTATCAAGTTTAATACGAAAAATCCGAAAAGTTTGTTCATGTTATGATTGTTCGTAAATCTAAAATTATGTAATGATATATTTTATAGAATGAATAATTGCATACACGAGCGAGTATCATCATTTGGTCGGCTTCATAAATTATCCTCGTGTGAATTCTTTAATCCTAGATGCAGCACTGTACACTACAATCAGCGTAGGTGGACCTCATCAGCAGTGAGCCTACGCCTACCTTTCGTGTTTCGGTCCTTTAATTATCTGCTGAAATTTTCCTCTGCTGCCTTTCTGTAAAAACAAACGATACAGTTTGTAAGGAAAACATTTCCACTTGTGCAAACTGTACGTTGTTTCCGTCTTTTGTAACAAAAAGACGGAGCTAGCACTACAGTTGCCGGAAACAACCGACAATCTGTCTTTTGAATTTTCTTGACAGGAAACCGGAATCTGCCAGGTTAATAGAATGAATAATTGCATACACGAGCGAGTATCATCATTTGGTCGGCTTCATAAATTATCCTCGTGTGAAGTCTTTAATCCTAGATGCAGCACTGTACACTACAATCAGCATAGGTGGACCTCATCAGCAGTGAGCCTACGCCTACCTTTCGTGTTTCGGTCCTTTAATTATCTGCTTATAATAATAATTATAATCAAAATAATTATTCATATATTATTAATATTTCATAATTATTTTATTATCAAGGAAACAAAAGTGTTGTTAACGCCTTTAGAAAAACGCTCGTCAGATTCTATACAAAATCAAGTTTATTAATCGTTGATTTGTTATATGTCGGAAATGCAAAATGACTAAAATCCTTCAAATAGATTTAAACTATTGTTATGTAAAATTAAAATGCTTTTAATCTAAAATTATGTAATAATATATTTTATCAAAAATATTTTAATTTGATTATAAATGCCAAAATTAACATGTCTATTTATTTGCTTAAAAAATAATTATTTCATAATTATTTTATTATTATTCATATATTATTAATATTTCATTAATAATGATATTAATATTTCATCAACGCAGGTAGCGTTTACGGGGGCTCAACGCTACCTGCGAGATTAAAAAATACTGACGAACAATGACTTGTATCGGTGACTTCGTAATCTTGTTGACAAACAATGTTTTGATGTGTTTGACGGGCCCATTTGCGGGAACCGTATGAGATGCTTCTACTAATCACCATAAATCATTACACTGACTTTATAACTCTAGATAATTTCATATTAAATGTATCAAATATTTTAATCAATTAATATTATCTTTGTAATAATAATCAATATACCATCGAAATGTTAAATAACATTTGACTACTTTACGTTTTGATTTTCTAGTCTAAATAAAGATTTTTGATGGTATGTTTTTTTCAAAAATAGCCTGATATATAAATTATCCAAATTAAATTGCCGTCTTTTAGCGATGAATCGATTTTTATTAATAACAAAGATTGCATCATAAGAATATAATAAAATGTAGTCATAATGATATATTAAAAGCTTTGAGACATTTTGTTTGAAATTGAAAAGCCTTATCCAGAAAATATAAATTGGATTTTGTTTTTGGGAATCACAATTAAATAGAAACAATTTAATTATTAAATTAAATAATAATAATTATTAAATTTTGTTTTTGTCAAGCAGTCAACTAACTACCAGCATGGCTCATCACCTAATACATGTAGATCTTCTAACTTGTATCCATCGTCTTTCAACAATAACGGCAATAATCAATATCATGGGTACAATGTTCACAATGATATCTTATCCAATGCTACATTTCAATTGCTCGAAGTAGGTACTTAAGCGATTTGTCTTTTTCGAAATTGGCTTTATTCCCTTTTTCTTTCATGAACTATTTAGCCGTTTCTTTCTCGTATGAACCTGGCGTTACCGACACCACGAATGAATCATTCACAACATCCGCAACTTTCAAATTTGCCAATAAATTCGTTCCATCGTATGCAATCTAATCATAGCTATCAATCGTCTGTGATTTCACGAGCACACTTCAGTACAGAAAATAGCAAGATCCAAAATGACACTATTAATCATCATCTAAATTGTAATACGTCGAATACAAAACAGGTCCTCTTAAATTCAAATGACAAGTCTACATTATTCAATGAAATTCTTACTATTGAGCAAATGAAAGGTAAATGATCGCATTTTTTGATTTTATCATCTTTTTTGCAGAAACATTCAAAGACCGTAATGTTCACCGTGAAATCGATATGATATTAAACGCTCTTAAGGAAATAAATCGCAATTTGAATTGGCACAAAGATGTTAAAGTTACTGAAGTAAGAAGTGTTGCAGGTTCGTATGCTATTGAACTTTTAAATTTAAATTCTTTATTTTGTTTATCTATACTTTCAACGTTGAAACTTTTTCGCCATTTTAAAATACTAAGTGCATTCATCTTATTTATAATAAAGAAGTAATCGTACATCATTTTAATATTAAAATGATGTCATACATGTATTCTTATAATGATTTCAATTAAATTATGAATTTTAATACGGAAGAATTCACAAAGGTATCTAAAAATGCTTATTTAAAATCTGAAATTTGTTACGTTTATGTTTATTATGCGATAATAAAAACAATGGAAAAACATGATCCTAAGAATGCATATTTGATTTATTAGTGAATTTAGACAAAGTTACTAATAGTTCTAGCAAATAGTTGCTAGACAAAGAGTTTCAACTTACGTTTCATTACTCGATAAAACATGCAGACAACAAATCATTTCCCGAGAAAATGATTCTTAATTATTTCAAAAGCAATATCGTCAGCTGCAGAAAGAAAGCCTTTCTCTTGATTTTAAAACGGCAAATTACCTTATCATGAGTTCATAAAATGAACTCGTATAATTAGATTATACTACGCGTATAATCTAATTAATAGATTATTATTATCGATAAATAATCTTACTGAATGAATGTCCTTATATGCAAAATTTGTTAATAGTTTAATTACTTGATAAGTTCGCTTTCGTAAAACTTGATATTACGAAAGTTTACAACATTTCGATTTTTCTGTAGATATTAATTAATATTAATTCTGTTTATTTATCGTTTAAAATAGTAAATAACTTTATCAGGTTTTATAAGGTTTTGATAAGCTTTTAAATCTGCTAAACATCTTATTCTTAAAATTAATTAAAAAAATGTTTTCAATTTCTGAAAATTTTATAAATTAAGAAAAATTAGTAAAATGAATTAAAATTAATTAAACTTTTTCATTACTTATATTTTAAATAATGTAAATGCAGTAAATTAAATCAAACGATTTAATTATAAATAATTACGTTTGTTTTCAAATTATATGGTCTTAGGTAGATGTACTTTTTGTCCCGGTATTTCATTTATACCCGACATTGTTCAGCACCATCGCAATGCACACAACATGCAGATTAAATACTTTCAAAGCAACAAGATCTGTATAATATGCTCTGTTATAATGCCAGATAGTATAACGCTTGTTCATCATCAGCAAATTGTCCATAATATGATTCCAATGTCTTCACTGGAGCGAATTTTACAGTTTCAAGTTGTTGAAACGCAGTCGATACGACATCCATCGTCGTCTAACATTGTATCCCGTCAGCATCAGCAAAATGAACGTTTACATGCAACTGATAAACCGTTAGTCATTAACGCGTCTATGCCGACAACTACTGCGATAGTTAAAACACCTGTTAAAGGTGTGACTACTCAACCGGCGAGGGTAATTTCTTCTTAACACCTTTTTAAAATATGAGCTCTGTTTTTAGCAATACTTTTGCAAAAAATGTCTTCTAACAGATTTGGACCTCGACATGCTATGTAAACACCTTGCCGATCAGCATGACGTTGAAATTCGAATTTTAAGGACTTGTAAGATATGCGGACTGAACATAAAAGAGGGTAGTCAATTAGAACATCACCAACTAAGTCATATCGGAGAATGTAGTATACAGTTGGAAAGAGGTGGGAAGGACTTGTTGATGATACAGCATCCCGAATCCTCTCCCTACAATCCAGCTCCATCAAAGCGCAGGGCGACTTGTTTTATTTCAGCGAAACTAGAAAATAACTGTATTGATAATGGTACATCGGCATTTGGCAATGGTTCGAGAAGACTACAAGCAAAGTCGACAACTAAAAATCAAACTTCAAATCAGCAGCAGTTCGATGAAATTGTATTAGATTGACTTTCCCTTTATTTGGAAATTATAAATAGCATTGTAACAAAGCTTGTGTTTTGATATCTCGATTAAATACCCTTAACGAAGTATAAATTGTATACATCCGAGTGATTTGTATAAAGCTGTATTCGTTTTTATTTTCTTGTCAAAAAACATAGTCTAAATCATTATATTCTTTTAATTTATGTAAAGTCAATTTAATCAATTATTCAAATTAAATTTATTCATTATTTATTAAATTTATTATATTTTTATAATTTTCGATTCAAAAAACATCATTCAGCTTTCCCTGTGTTAAATTTCGTTGTTTAATTATATTAGTAAAAGGCAAACATGTGATCTTGAAATTAAAAAAAACGACAATGATTTTGTATTTAATACGAATTATATTATTAAAATTCCGATATGATGCAAAACTCGTTGATATAGCGTACTTTAACATATTTCAGATGGAGTTAGGCCGAAATATTCAATTATATCATACTCTTATTATGAAAGTCTTATCTTTCAAAATAAGAGTATTTTACATAATAGATTTTATTATATTAATTTTACATAAGAGATTACACTTTCAAAATATTTTGAAAGTGCAATCGCTCTCTGCGTACTTTATATTTTACATCTGATATATATATAATAATTGAAATTTTATATTTCTTGAAATACATGATTCATCCAGTAGTTTCACAAATTGAATTTTATTTTCCCCTCGCTTATATTCGGACTTCTGCTTACTAGTCAACGTGAAGCCATTGTCTCTTAAATGCAGCAATTTGTTGATTTACGATGATAAAAATAGATAGACAATGAAGAAAAATAGAAAACATTGATAATACAACTCAACTTGCTTATATTGTCGATATTGGTGTAAGCCACGCATGCCGAGATGCCGTTCAATGACGTCTTAGAAGTGATCAGCAAAGCATCCAAGAGATTCTCCAGTGTGATAATATCTCCCAATTGGTCTCTCAATTGCATTTATATAAAAAATTATATTATTTATGAATATTATTTAATATTAATAAATAATATTATTAAATTAATAATAAAATATAATAATATAAATATATTAATATTTTATTAATATAAATATTAAAATATTATAAAATATTTCATATTTTATGAAATATGATATTTCTTCAAATAAGTGCTTCATCCTAATTTTTCAATTTCTTTGTGATATTTGAATGCTGATGAGTATTAAAATATCCTCAATATGCATAAATTGATATTAAATTAAATATAAATATATTAATATTTTATTAATATAAACATTTAAATATTATCCCTTAATATTTAAATTTAAAATAAAAAATCATAATTAAATTTATAATTTAAAATTATAAATCCCTTAATTTAAATATTTGTAAAGACAAAATATTCAAAAAATATTAATTAAAATACCATAATTGGTAGAACATTCCTCAAATGATGCAAACATTCAAAGAGAGAACCGTTTTGCTACTTCTCATTATTAGAAGATAATATCAACAGTTGGCTGTATAGATACCCCTTGACAGCTCAAATAGATTAATGCCATAATATCATGCTCTGTGCACAATTGTGAATTTAAAACTAGTAAAGAATAGCACAGAATTTATCTGCGCATACACACATTTGCACTCTGTTATAGCAAAATAGCAAAAAGACAGATGTATTATGCTATAAATCTATTTGAGTCACTTAGGAGTTTCTATCTGTAACCAGCAGTAGAAAGTAAATCCTACTGGTGAGCCAAAATATGGCTTAATTGATTTATTTCCTAAAGTTCTTTTCATTTGCAGCATCCACCGATTTCGGTATTTAGATAATCCTTCAGCTGACTATATTTTCATAAACAAAAATTAATAAGAAATTGATTTTTTTTAAACAAAATCAAGAAGATTAAAGCAAATCAATTACTTAATTTTAGCTTATAACCTGAGCAACAAAATGCTAGATTTTTATAATATTCAATTTCAATATTCATATGTACATTGAAATTAAACCAAATACTTTAATTTCTGATTATTTCCTTAATTACGTAGAATGATTAAAGCTTGTCCCGGTTTGCCGAGCAATACGGCATTATATTCGTTACTAATAAGTAAATGGGAAACGTACATAACTAATAAATGGACATTTAGGAAGTACGGTAACATTATAAATTGTAGTTTACTTTTGATATATAATATAATATATATATTATATATTAATATTATAAAGGACATGTAGTTTTTATTTGAACTGAATGCATTTAAACAACTTTATTTTCATTTTTTATTTACTTATCTAAAAATAATATAAAAGAAGCATTAATAAAATAAAATAAATACAGATCATTTGAAATATAGTGATGATTCCCCAGTCGACTCCGCAAAACAAGCCGCGTTTCTTCGTTGCACCGCTGCGCCAATTCGCTGAATGAGGAAACTCATTGACAGTTTATCTCCGGTCGACCGAACTAATTTTTTCGCAGTAGCTGCAAAAAAGCCGCTGCACTAGTTCCAACTGCTCCCAGGATTTCGATGGCGATCGAGACAAACTTGTACTGCCGCTAATCTAAGCCGCTATATTTGGTACGCTTCAATTTTCAGCATGAACAGCAACGGAACTTGCAGAATTACTAGCTTTATCAATAGTTGTTATTATATAATTATCCTTTAATTTAGTAAGTTCTTTATACATATCTTTATTAATTTTATCTTTCCTTTTATAATTGTTTGTATTTTTATTTTCTCTCTAATCTTCGTATTCAACATTTTATATAAAATATTTTTTTCAATATTTTATATTCAATTTTCATTTGCTGGATATGAATTTTCAATTCAATAAAATAAAAGTCCAATCTAATTCAAGAATTTTGTATTAATTTATTATAAATTATTTTATTAGTTAATGCAATAAGTTTTAGAATCTGGTCTAATTTATATAATTTATAAATCAATATCTTTAAGCAAATGTCACTGACCGTTGTTTTGTGTTTTATTATTACATTCATTAATCAAACTTCTAAGGAACATTGCAGGGAATTTGCCCTGGTTACTGCGCTTGCTGACAGTTCTTGAATAGAACATGACTATAATGAATTATTTAATAACTAATATAAGCAAACCTAACTGTCATCCACCCGTCTTCATTCTTTGAGATTACTTCTCAAAGAATGAAGACGACTGCTCCCAGGGTTTCGATGGCGATCGGAACAAACTTGTACTGCTGCTCATCTACGCCGCTATATTTGGTACGCTTCACAAGTTCAGCATGATCAGCAACGGAACTTGCAGAATGTACTGGGCGCTATGTGACTGGCTGCGAAAGTGTCTGGGCATGTAAAGTCCAAATAATATATTAATATATTATAACATATTAATATTTTACGAAATTGGTGATTACAAAATAAATTACAAAATATATATAAATTTTTATAAATCAAAATATATAACAAAAATAAAAAATATATTTATAATATATTTTAAATATATTTATAATTCAAAATATATATTTATAAAATATTTACAAATATTTTATATAATTACAATTATATATTTGTATCACAAATATATATTATATATATATTATGTTGTATATATTATATATCACAAAATTTGTGATCACCAATTAATATAGTTATATCTTATATTGTATAATATAAGTGAATAATAATATATAATGAAATACCTTAAAGAATATTGAAGCGGTATAATTTGAAATTATATACTCAAAGATCTTTGCAAAGCTAAAAATTACTTATCAAAGTTATTTAGTTTTAAAAATTGATCAATTTTGCGTTTTTGGAATAACATTATCTAAATCGATACTGTAAAGAGGGATATCATTCTTTAAATGTGGTAAATGTAGTGATATGCTATAGGAGAGTAAAAATTTGTGCAGATTTTAAATTAACTTATGATTTCTGTTATTTTTATAAAAATTATTATTTACCAAATTCGTCAGAATCTGAAAATTGTTTTTTTTTTATTTTCTAAAAACTGGTTATTATTGTCTATTTAAATGTATTAAGAAACAAGTTGTCTACTAAAACCATAAAATTTTGATATTTTAAAAATGAAAAAATAAAAAGCTACACGTAAATAAAAGCTACAAATAAAAAGCTATTGTTTACGCAAACAATATCAATTGATTGGGTTAAATTTAATTTAAAATAATTTTTAAAAATTAATATAACAGTTAAATTTTTCATAGCTTTCAAACTTTTTTCCTAGGATTTTTTAAATAAATAAATTAGATAAATTATTATCAAATTTTACGCGTACAATTTGGCGTGTCACTGCTTATATTTACGAAATTATAACGTCATCAAATAGTTTGAGAAATTTAAAATTTCACAAAATAGTTTAATTAGTTTAGTAGTCATCAAATAGTTTAAAATTTATAGTCGATAATAAATTAGATAAATTGTTCTAATTTTAGTCGTACAATTTGGCGTGTCACTGCTTATATTATCGAAATTATGACGTCATCAAATAGTTTGAGAAATTTAAAATTTCTCAAAATAGTTTAAATAGTTTAGTAGTCATTAAATAGTTTAAAATTATAGTCGATAATAAATTAGATAAATTATTATCTAATTTTAAGCGTACAATTTGGCGTGTCACTGCTTATATTTACGAAATTATGACGTCATCAAATAGTTTGAGAAATTTAAAATTTCACAAAATAGTTTAATTAGTTTAGTAGTCATCAAATAGTTTAAAATTTATAGTCGATAATAAATTAGATAAATTGTTCTAATTTTAGTCGTACAATTTGGCGTGTCACTGCTTATATTATCGAAATTATGACGTCATCAAATAGTTTGAGAAATTTAAAATTTCCCAAAATAGTTTAAATAGTTTAGTAGTCATTAAATAGTTTAAAATTTATAGTCGATAATAAATTAGATAAATTATTATCAAATTTTAAGCGTACAATTTGGCGTGTCACTGCTTATATTTACGAAATTATGACGTCATCAAATAGTTTGAGAAATTTAAAATTTCACAAAATAGTTTAATTAGTTTAGTAGTCATCAAATAGTTTAAAATTTATAGTCGATAATAAATTAGATAAATTGTTCTAATTTTAGTCGTACAATTTGGCGAGTCACTGCTTATATTATCGAAATTATGACGTCATCAAATAGTTTGAGAAATTTAAAATTTCCCAAAATAGTTTAAATAGTTTAGTAGTCATCAAATAGTTTAAAATTATAGTCGATAATAAATTAGATAAATTATTATCTAATTTTGATCGTACAATTTGGCGTGTCACTGCTTATATTTACGAAGTTATGACGTCATCAAATAGTTTGAGAAATTTAAAATTTCACAAACTATAACTATAACTATAACTTTCTTAGTTTACTGGAGCCATAATATATTCAATATAACATATCAGTATAATATTTATTCTGGGGTAAACGCTGTTTTTATAATTTTTAATTTTCACGACAAAGTCGAATACATTTTTATAAAACAATTACCTAATGAAATACTTTATTGAACATATTTTGAAATACTATACAAAAAATCTTCTGCAAAGCTACAAATTGCTTATCTCAGTAATTTAGTTTAAAAAATTGATCAATTCTGCTGTTCTGGAATAACATTATCTAAAGAGGTATTGTTAAGAAGTGATATCCCTTTTTAAATGTGGTAAATGTGGTGATATGCCATAAGATAGTAAACATTATTGCAGATTTTGAATAAACTTATGATTGTTATTTTAAAAAATATGTTATTTTAATTTAAGAATTAAATTAAAATAACATGTTTTAATATATTCCTGGAAGAAGGCAACATTATAAATTGAAGATTACTTATAATATAAGTGAATTGTACTTAAAACAACTTTCGACTTTGTTGAACTAAAACGTCAAAATCATAGCAACTATAAATGTAAACTTTATTGATCTAGATTTTTCGTAAACGTAGGTAGACTATTAAGTAATACAATAAGAAATATTGGGTGCAGATTTAAAATTATTTCTAAAATACAATATGCTGAAATACGATCAGCTGACAAAAAATGACAAATTAATAAAATAAGGAATTAAATAAAAATCGTAATATTTAAAATCTTCAAAACCCGCTAAAGTAAATAAAGAGTAAATAAAATTTTCTTTTTTATAATATAATAAAGTAATAAAGTGAATTAAATAATAATTAATAATTAGCAATCAATTAGATTGTTTTGCCAGTGTTTAATATACCATAAGCGATAAAAATCAACTTCGTAGCTTCTGCTTTTTAAAATGGCCTGGTTGTTCTTACGTACATTGACATAATTTTTCATCTATAATGAATAGAAATAAAAGTAGAAATTAAGATAAAACTTATCAACCAGCTCATATATAGAAAAATATTTTTAAATATTTTCAATATATTTTTAAGTTCAGAAATATCCAAATGTTACAATGTTTAGGTTGTCGCAGATGGGCATTTACATTGCAAAGATGTATAAGATCATTGATGAATATAACAATATGCATCAATCATATACATGATTGATGCATATTGAGAAAATCACTATGTTTAACAAAGTGACCCTGTAAATCATTGTTGTTTGTGCTAAGAAATAGACTGGACAAATTATTCAACATAACCGAATTCCTGCGAGACTGAATTGCTCTCAGAACTGTAGAAGATAGCGAATAGAATTCGTTTCGCGACCTGCACAAAAATATCGGTAGTTGAATGATAGATGAATATAATCGAAATTGCATAAAAACGTGTAATCCCGGAATAGCCAAGTTGTGCAGTATTTTGCTAGCTGAAAATGTTATGAAACACGAAATTTTTAAATATTTTTGAAAAGTGTTTGTTCTTCTTTTAGAAATACTTTCGTTTGCACATACTTTTGTGAATAACCTTTCAAAGAAACAGATATTTTTTTTCAAAATCAACTTTTGAGATTTTTCACTTGACTATTTCATCACTGTAAATCAATAGAATAATTGATCAAATAACTTCTTCTTTTATAGATAACACTGTATGTTAACAATATGGTTAAAAATATATTTTGGTATCAACAAAATTATAATATTTATTTTATGTCATATGTATATTAACAATACAGTTAATATACAATATTAATTGTATTGTATACAATACAGTGTCAATTGAATAATTGAAATAATATGAATATATTTGTTGAAAATATATATTAATATATTAATATAAAATTAATATTATAAATATTAATATATAATTAAAATTAAATATATATTAATATATTAATATAAAATTAATATTATATATTAATATATAGTCGGTACGATTATCGTTACGATTATCGGTCTTCTTTTGTAATCATCGTCTTAATAGCAGGCATTAAAAGTGAGCAGTTCTATGATTATCTCTTACGACTTCCAAATGTATATTAGAAATAAGTATCTCTGGCTTAATGTCTTGTTAAATTCTTTATTTCGGAACTTTAACATTTTGTTAAATTAATTAAATGTATCTTTGATATACCAATTAAATCTAAGTAAATTAAATATGTTGTTAAGTTTAAAATTTAATAAAAAAATCTAATTGAATTTTATATTTTATTAATTTAGTTATTCATTTAGTTACATGTAAATAATAAAACATATTTTCAATATTTACTAAATATAATTTATTCTTTGAAAATCTCATATCTCCATTTTAAAAATACAACTTGGTTATATTTTTTAATTAATAAAATAATTAAATTGATTAATTTTAATCAAATTTAATTAATTAAAATTAATTAATTAAATTTATCTTCTAATCGCAAACATCTATTTGACCACTGTGCACATCAAATTGTGGATGATGTTCCCCTTTAAAGTCATTTTTGATATATCTTTATCGAAAAATTTATATTTTTACGAAATAGTTTCTACCAAGTACGAATAACTTGTTTCCGTTCACATTAATCTATTATAACAGAAGTATATTTTGAAAGTGACAAATATGTGCTTCTATATAATCAACAACGGTTGTATTTATTTTATTACCCTCGAAAGAATATTATCGTTTTGGTAAGACATTAATTTCAGTGATAATCTATCGGATGCAATCTATTAAGAGATATCACCAACGGTAAGCAAACATCACCAACGCGACAGATATGCAGTTCAATTGTGTCAAATGTGTGATATCTTTATCGGACGGATAAATTTGTTTACAACATCAAGCTGAAATTCGACATGTCTCCCGTACGCATGAGTTGTAGCCACACTACAGGTGTATGTCTCTTTTCGCTGTTTAGGTTCTGTTTTTTATTTTTGGTTAAATCATTGTGTATAGATATACTAAGATATAGTGCAAGTAAGTGCGTCATTGTATCCATCATCATATAGGCTCTATTTTTATATAACATTAATTTCATTGCTATTGTACTTTCTCAATTTAAAAACTCAAAGCACGTTGTCCAAATTTGGATTTTATTTTGAAGAAATGCTTATATAGATTCCCGATTTTTACTGGTAAATTGCTTATCCTATTAGGTCACGATTAAACATAAAATTAATATTAAAGCAAATATAGCATATAGTATTCTAGATCGCTACTAGAAATTTGAATTTTATTACCTTAAAATGTAAATGTCTTTTGTTTAGTTTGACTTTTCTATGACCGGATTAATGCAGTCTTAAGTACACTAATATTTAAATTTCTACTTTATAGTATATATTTGAATTATTTGAGTTTATAATTAATTATTCACTGCTAAAGCTAATTCCATGGCTATTGGTGGCTATCAAATTACTCCAATTACTTACATTCGAAAGTAATTGGAAAATACGGACAACTAAAGAAGCAATCAAACGTTTAGAATGATTTTGAATTAGAAATATTGTAACATATTAAGTTGTAAATTATTGTTTCAGATATTCCTAAAGGTGGTATTAATAGTTGCTGAAATATTGAAAAGAATTTTATTTTTTGTGTGTATTAACTTGGCCTATAATTATCCAACTAAACATTTATAACAGCACAATCTAATTTTAGTTAATATAATAAAATTAGATTTATATAATTAATATAATTAAATTAATATAATATAATAATATAAAATCAGCATTATAGAAACTATTTAATTGAAAGTTGAATATAATCGAAATTGCATAAAAACGTGTAATCCCGGAATAGCCAAGTTGTGCAGTATTTTGCTAGCTGAAAATGTTATGAAACACGAAATTTTTAAATATTTTTGAAAAGTGTTTGTTCTTCTTTTAGAAATACTTTCGTTTGCACATACTTTTGTGAATAACCTTTCAAAGAAACTGAGATATTTTTTTTCAAAATCAACTTTTGAGATTTTTCCATTGACTATTTCATCACTGTAAATCAATAGAATAATTGATCAAATAACTTCTTCTTTTATAGATAACACTGTATGTTAACAATATGGTTAAAAATATATTTTGGTATCAACAAAATTATAATATTTATTTTATGTCATATGTATATTAACAATACAGTTAATATACAATATTAATTGTATTGTATACAATACAGTGTCAATTGAATAATTGAAATAATATGAAATATATTTGTTGAAAATATATATTAATATATTAATATAAAATTAATATTATAATTAAAATTAAATATATATATTAATATAAAATTAATATTATAAACATAATATATTAATATTATAAACCAGTTGCAAAATAATCTAAACCACAACATTATCCCGCGCCGAAGTTAGTAGTCAGTGGATTATTAGGGCGCGGGCACTGAGCACTGACGTTTCAACATGCTGTTACACTTGAGTGTCTATATAGAATTCATCTGGTCCTTGAAAAATTTCGTGAAACTTTCCTGAAATTTGTAAACTCCATACTGGTCTTACACTTTTTGAAATAGATTTCTATAGCCGTTCATTGCTATAGAATAAACTGCAAATTAGTGTACGAATATCGTCACGATACAGTTTCGACACGACCTAACCTTTGTCAGTGATGATATGCTTTTTCTTTTTTGAAAAGTAGCAGACCGGTAAGTCTTTGATACATTGGTTTGTCGATTCAAACGAGTAAATTTTATAAATAAAAGCGCGTATAATACATGCTTTTAGAATTTTTAAATTATATTTGTATGAATATTATTTTCTTTAAAAGTAAAATAAAAGTAGAAATGTAATGGTGTCCGTTTTTTTAATCTAAAATATATATTTTTTCAGAATATGTCAAAAATCTCAACTTTTGATATTAACAAATATTAAATTTGAACTTGTTAAATTTTGGAGTATTTTGAAACCTAAAAAAGTGTAAATATCGTAATTATGGAAAATTAATTAATAATTGATTATTTAAAGAACTATTTAAATTAATATTATATATATTAATATATAATTAAAATTATATATATATTAATATAAATTAATACTTGAAAAAATAAATGTTAAATGATCCTGCTCCAAAATTCGAAATTACAAAAGATCAACATCATCTAATTTTAATTAACACATTGAATAGTTTAATTAACACAATGAATAATTGTCTCGTAGTCAGAGTAAAACTCAAAGCAGCATTTATTAAAAATAACTTTATTACTTCTCAAATTAAAAACTTACATTTATATAAATGTCGGTTTTTTGTAAGTGAAGATGATTTATTCAAAAATTTTAATGTATAGCACATTATGATTTTGAATTAGTGTTCATAATTAGGATAAGGCGGTATTATACAAGAAAATAAAGTATAATGTGAACTAAAGTTTATGCAACTATAAACTAAACTGTGAAATTCAAAAATATGCAGAAGCTGTAAATGCTTTCTAGACGTAGCAAAGATAATAATTTGAGGTTGCTCTATGGTTGATACATGGTTAGTATGAACAATAAAAGCTAACCCTCAAACAGCATACGACCGTATAAAAGGAATTTTTTATATTTAGATCAAATTAATAAAGTACTATTTCCTTAATTAGACTATCTGCAGACTTAATAATGACGATTGGCAAAATATCTATTTTTATGATTATAAACTTGGGTTCTGTGTGCTATCGAATTAACGTTTTGTTATATGTTTTGTTATTGTTGATTCTTAAGATACTAGCTAATGATTTTTAACTTATGGATAATCGAATGAAACATTGTATAGTTGCTCGATAACACGCCATGGTTTCTTTGCTTTATAATCGAATGAAACGTCGCCAATTTAATAAATCGATTTCCGTTATTTAGCGTACCACTAAATAAGCGCATAAATTACAAATATTTATTATAAATATTTATTATAAACATTTATTATAAATAATAAATTATATTATTAAATATCATGTAATAAGCGCATAAATTAATGGCTTATGAATAACTAAGTTTAGCATTTTATTTACTTAATTGGATATTATTTAATTAACAACTTGAAACAATATGTATAACCTGGCTAATTATATCAATCAAGCATATATTAATTTAATATACACAATTCGCTGTCTTACAATTTAAAAGTACTTACTTAATTTATTTACAATTTAAAAGTTGCTAAAGAAGGACTTAAGGTAAGTCGAAACGTTTAAAGAAAATAAATTTTCTTCTCTTTGCCGATCGTTTATATATTTAATATAATAGCTAATTAATATTTCAAGTAATTAATACATATTACTTCAGTTATTTAACGACAGGATTCCTGGCATTCGGGAAAAATGTTAGTTTAAAAATAACCCATTTTATTTTTGACATCTAACCTAAGGCTTAAAACCCTCTCAAAACGGGGTATCGTTTACTGCGATTATTTACATATTTCATTTTATAGAAACAAAAATAGAAATTCATGAAAAATAATGTTAATTATGAAATATTTTACTTAAGAAATCATGTACACCCTTATTTCATGCTAATAAATTTGAATGGTAATTATTGATGAGATTGATTTGAAATCAAGTTGTGCTTTTTGAAAGGAAATAAAATGTCGTATTGCCTTCGTTTAAAGTATTCTAATTTATATAAATTCCATTTCTCGTTTTAAGAGGTGTCATTATTTGCATTATAACTTTGTGTAGGTTTTAGTTTGTAGCACTGAAATTCTTAATTCTAAATGTCATAAATCAAAAGTATTTTTGCTAACTACTACAACGGTGATGCAACACATGTTCTAGCGTAACGGCATAATTGTTATTTAAATTGCTATTTTCTAGCCATTTACTCTCATAGGTTCGTTATCATTTAATTAAGTCACTTTCAAAATGTTATGGGCTTTGAAGATTTATTATACCGAAAATTAATACGTTTTCTGACCATACGTCATTTATGTGTTTTAATTCGAAAGATACCATTTTCAGATAAAACATGATATGATGATAATAACATTAGGCTTATTTAATAAGCCTTTAATAGGTTTTATTAACAAACCTATTAAAAATAACCATTAAATGCTTTTTATAGAAGTTACCTTACTAAATCAGTATATTTATATAATTATTTTAAAGAACGTTGAACTTTTAATTCTTAATTTATCGATTTTAACAATGGTCTTGTCACTGTTAGTCGTTAGAAAATTAATAATACATTAATAATGCATTGTAAAATAGCACAACTTACAATTTCGATTTTTTAACTGATATCGACATCGACTTTGAGCTTTGCAGGAATATATCAAATGCATCCAAGTTAATTTTCATTGAATTATACGATTCCGACTTTCAATAACGCGATACAAATTCTCTCAACATACCCGGAAATTTGTAATTTAAAATTTAAATTTACTAATTTAAATTCGAATTTACTGTGATTTGTGAATTTAATGCACATTTATCGATTTACTATCTTTAGACGATCAACACGTAAACATGCGAATAAAATAATTTGGATAAAAAATATTTGAAATTTAAATTTTTTTAATATTAAAATATTTTTTTAAATTTGCATCTGTCACATCTGTCATTTACTTATTCTAATTATTTTATTTACTAATAGATTAATTAATAATTAATTAATAATTAATTAATTTACTAATAATTATTTAATTTAATAATAATATTAATAATATTAATATTATTAATATTAATATTATAATATTAATATTATATTACTAATTATTTATTAATCTTCCAGAATTTTAAAGATGAATAAGAAAGGCTAAATTAAAAATATTTCAACTTATCGTGTATCGTTGCTGCACTAAATTTTGTTCTGATTTCCTAAAGTAAATTAATAATTAATTAATTTACTAATACTCTAACCAATTTACTAATTCATAAATAAATTTAATGCTTGTAAATATAGTTATAAATATATTTATATTTATAATATATAATTATAATATATTTATAATATATTTATATTTTTATAAATATAAATATAGTTTCGATCTCTTCCATGAATTTTTACTCATACTCAATTTAAATTTTAAATTTGAAGTTAGTATGTAATTGAAAGTATTTGTTTAAAGTCGATGATCTGTAAATAAAATTTTCTTTTTAATATCTTAGTATTCTTTACAATCGTTTCGCTAATGTTATTTTGACATTTTGTTACCTTAACATTTCCTAATATAGCGAAATTATAGTATATGAAAGACTATATTTTAAGACTATAACTTTTGTTTTTTTTTATTTTATTTTATTTTTTTCATTTTATTTTATTATTTTTTGAAAAATATCAAAGTTTTCTTGCTGACACGTTTTTAAGTACCGTTACTCAAATACTGTTACGATTTGTATAAAATACTCTTTCACGCTTAACTAATGTTCGACTAAATAAAATGCGATAATAAAATAAAAAATTTAAAATAATAATTTTTTTTTATTTTTATAAAATAAGAAATTATAGGATTCTCAGAGCTTTGTTAGCCTGGGAATTATTACATAAGTTTGTTTTCAGTTTACAATTTTATTCGATAATACTTCATTGACAGTTCTTAGCGAATAAAATCTAAGAATTATTTAATAAGTTTTTTTATTTTTAAATTTCATTGACAGTTCTTATCGAATAAATTCAGACCTGATTACATTAATTGCACAATAAAAATATAAACTTAATACCAAAAAATGCAAATCTATTTTGCAAAAAATTATTTTGAAACAACAGTGTTTTGATGAATAAATCAGTTTTGACTTTTTAACATAGAACAAATTCTTCGCTAAATCTTAACAGATGTAAATTCAAATTATCTTTAATTTCTAACTCTAGTTGAGTGGACATGGAGTCGACCTATATGTTGTGGAATTCGGTAAGCAATTATTTTAATTAATAGTTTCGTTGTTTTTCATATTTCTTTTCAATCAGAATTCGGACGTTGTTTCTCCAGTTAAGCTTTCTGCGGATCCAGATGGCTATATTATTATCTTGGATGACATAATATCTAAGGTAAATTAATAAAAAATTTATTAATCTTCCAGAATTTTAAAGATGAATAAGAAAGGCTAAATTAAAAATATTTCAACTTATCGTGTATCGTTGCTGCACTAAATTTTGTTCTGATTTCCTTATTATGAATATTCGCGTGTCTGTAAAATATATTCTTATGCATCCATATTATATGGCCTTTCTCATTGACAAATATCATTTATCTATGAAAAATATCATTTGTCTGTGACGATTTAATAAAAATTTAAACTAAAGATAAAAATTACAAAATCATTTTTTATAAATAAAAAATCATTTAACTTTTAGAGGCGAACGTTTATCGACACTGCCACAATACAAGACGCGATGCTCAATTCAGACTTGAGCTTACCAAAGGTAAAATATTTTGGCTAACAATTTATAGATGAATATATGAAGCAATAATTAATCGATAATTATTTTATAAAATAAAAGATAAGAAACTGCATTATGTTTGATGCAGTTTGATTTAGATGGTTTTGATTTAGATGGTTCAGCTACATGTTTGATTTTAAATTATTACATAAATTAGATTAGAGTTAGTTTAAGATGATAATTAAGATTACATTTAAGATAATAATTTTAGATTAAATATAGATTTTAGATTAATTAGATTATATTCAGTTCAAGATTTTGATAAGATCATTTTATTCATTTCATTTATTATTTCATTTTAATACATTTTATAATTGATTTACAGTAAACTTCAAATTTTATTATTTTAATATATAAAGTTTTATGATGACAGAATACATCCGTAAATGTTAAAGTAGATATGATGACTTCCTAAATTTATCAAATTTGATATTCTTAGCCTTTTCTAAAAATAAAAATTGTCTGACAATTTTTGATCATATTATCGTTATGAAGTAACAATAAAAAACAAATTGGTAATTCGACTTTATTTAATATAATTTAATTAATTATATTTCATTTTATTTTATTTAATTTTATTTAACAGAAACAATTAATCTTGCAATCTAAAAGCATGTCTGCTTCTAGTGATATGACTATTTCCTTCTATATGTTAAGTGGTTTCTTATATTCAGGAATATTTACACAATGCCTTTGAACACTAACAAATTCTTTATATTTTAATCCTTTACATTCAAAATGATACTCGCATGTGGAATTCTAATTATATTTCTCATTAATAAAACTATATATAGATAGTTTATGTATAATGATATAAACTATAATATATAAAGATATGAAATATATGCTTCGGTATATATAATATATATTGTATATATAATATATATATTATTTTCATATATATTTAATATTTTATATATTATGCTGGTATATATTAAACTGTTATATATTTAATAAGCGAACAAATTTATTCAGGTAGCCTTATTTTTAATCAATCAATAGTCCTTTATTTTTACTAGATGAACATGTTTCTTTGTTCATACGATAGACAAAATTTGAAGGCATGAAAAAAATATATACAAGTAGGAAAATTAAAATTACACATAATATTCTCAAAATGTCTTAAAATTACACAATAAACAGTTAAAGAGCAGACGATCTGAGTAGTAATGCTGTACGTAAGAAGCTGCGCTTCAGCTTTACTGCATGAGCAACCAATAAAAGCTATGAGCAACTAATAAAATTAATTTAGCAGATATTAAAAACATTAGAAAAATTAAGTAATCTTATATTTGGAGCTATATATATTATATGGATAAAATTGTATTAGCAGAATCCTTTAATATTTTGAAAAATCGAAATTATTTAAAAGTAGGGACATCTATATTTATACAAGTAAAATGTGTTTCAATGGGATGCTATAATAGCCAAATAGTACGCTTTATACAAATCTAGATTTAGTAGATATTAAAGAAGCGTTAGTAAAATTAATTAATCTTATATTCGGAAAAAGATATACATATATATGTTATAATAATTATAACGCCTATCTAAGAAAAATTAAACCATCAAGTAAATATAAATATATAGATAAAATTGAATTAATAGAATTCCTTAAATATTTTGATAAATCAAAATTATTTAAAAGTAGGGACATCTATATTTATACAAGTAAAATGTGTTTCAATGGGATGCTATAATAGCCAAATAGTACGCTTTATACAAATCTAAATTTAGTAGATATTAAAGAAGCGTTAGTAAAATTAATTAACCTTATATTCGGAAAAAGATATACATATATATGTTATAATAATTATAACGCCTATCTAACAAATATTAAACCATCAAGTAAATATAAATATATGAATAAAATTGTATTAGCAGAATCCTTTAATATTTTGAAAAATCGAAATTATTTAAAAGTAGGGACATCTATATTTAGACAAGTAAAATGTGTTCCAATGGGAGGTAATAGTAGCCCAATTATAGTTGACTTGTTTTTAAGCTTTATAAAATATGAATTTGTTCATAACTGTGTAAAAACTAAATCTAAACAATATAAATATATGAAATATATGTTTCGATACATTGATGATATATGTGTATTAAATTCTAATAATTTTTATTCAATTAGTGAGCACATTTATCCAGAAAGCCTTATTCTTAACAAAACCAATATTGATGATAACGAAGGTATATATCTAGGCATGAACATTAACATAAATTAAAACTACTTTGTATTTATATCGTAAAGATGACACATTTAAATTTAACGGCAAGTCACATCCAAAATTCGGACAATAAGCTCTTAAATTCAGATAATAACCTGATAGCATAACAGTCCTTCCTGATGAAGGAGCTGTTTATATATTTTCCTTTTAAAATATATAAATCAACAAAATGTTATTAAAAATAAATTCAAAGTGTATAGCGGAAAATTTATAGATGGATAAAAATAGTGTACTTTGTGTTATAATATGATACTTGATCATCGAATTTCATCAGAGGAAATACGTCATTAGTACGTATTTGGCCATAAATGATTATATGATTTACATTACCCCATATTTTAAACTAGATTTCTTTAAAATAACATCAAGCAGAAAATAGTAAAATATATAAATCAACACAATATTATTAAAATTGATAATAAATAATATACTTTGTATTAGAATATGATACTAAGTAATCAAATTTTATCAGAGGAAATACGTCATTAGCATGTATTTAGTCCCGCTATGTTTGGTCGAGAAATAGGGTCAAAAACTGATATAATAACAGTTCTTTCTGATGACCTATAATCCTTATTAGGATACATCGTATGCTATTTATTAGTCAATTTATAAAAATTGACTTTTGTTATAAATTTCAATTTTAAATTTTAACTTGATAAAGTTATATGAAATCATATATAAAATTATTAATTATTATTAATTATTTATAATTTTTTAATTATTAATTATTTAAATTTTATTTAGCATTATTTTTTAATTTATAAATAATACAAAAATCGTGGACTCAATTAACTAATCTGATTTTAATGTTCATTTTTAGAATAACAACATTATTGTGTGTTAATTTATCGTTTCGCATGACTGTAAAATGCTTTTGCGATTATTAAGTATCTAATCACAAATCCACATAGTACTAATATAAACCCACATATCCCGAATCTGCATAGTACTAGCTTTCTTCCAGCTCTCTTTTTCGATTATCAAATTGAACTGGATTAGATAAATTATTCATTGTTCATAAGCTGCTCTGATTTATTTATTATTTATAATTAATTATCTTTTTTTTTAATTTAATTATAGGACAATAAATATATTGTATAAAAATCACTGAGATGTAGTCGATCTATATCATTAATATAATTGCAGAGTTCTTTCTGTATTGACGAAGATATGTAACCGAATCAGGATTAGATCTGGAATGTGTTTACCCTGGTCAAAAATGAGCCAGATGAATAATAACAAAAATTTCTATCATACGCTAGAACCTATACTTTAACAAAGGCAGGAGACCGATTGGATACATATAAGTAGTTGATATAGTGAACAGAAGCTTTCAGCCTGCTTTATCTTACATGTGTATCGTGGAGAGAAGATATGTGCATGCCTTGTTGCCGATTGTATTTAATGCGCGTAAACCTGGAATAATAATATACATCAATGAGTGGTCGGCTTACCGATGAATCAATACAATTTCAGGCTTTGGACATGGTACAGTAAACCGCAGTATAAAACCAGTAAAAATAATATTGAATCCCAATATGTTAAAAAATAATGAGTACATTGATAGGAATGTTTGAAGAACTTTTGAGTCTGTATTTTATTATAAAATGCAGCCATATCTCTGATGGGACAATAACAGATATCCGCTCAAATAAATAATGAATTTTCTTTGTTAAATTCCGATATCTCGATAGCACTAGGGTGCATAGTTCCTGAGAACTGAATTAGTTAAATTTTAATAAAAATTATAACATTAGAATATCACATTCAAATATTTAATTCAAATATATAGAGTACACGAGTTCGCAATCAGTTTGGAGCGTCGCAGGATGATGTAAGCTTAAAAAAGAAAACTATCCGAGTTCTTTGTGGACAAAGCTATGTGCCAGATAATCCGGAAGTTGTATGTTTCTATCTACTAGCCGAAAATATAAAAATTGCGATGGTAAATTATATTTGATGCTTTGTTTCTAATTCTCGTCTCTTTAGAAATGCCATCAAATGTTTTTATCGTTTATAAAGAATTCTAGGGATCTTATTTTAAGTGATCATATATCTAAAATATATGCAAAAATACGTTATGGGTTCGCTTCACCGGTTGATAACACAATTTCTCCAAAAAAGTAAGCATTTTTACAGTAAATAATTTTTAAATAGTAAAGTTAACGAGATTTGGATAAGCTGTTGTATTTTTAAAATATCAAATCAATCGCTTTTCTTGATAGTTTTTCGAAATAAAATTCTTAAAATGCTTACAAATGTTCAATATGTTCATATAAAATGTAAATTAATTGAATTAATAAAATTAATTGAACTAGTCATTATTAATTTCAGCCCGCAGCACAGGGGAACACACAATACCATCAATATATGGTCTCAATTATAAATAGAAAATCATAAAATGAACTATATATTCCTTATTTAAATGTATTTGGATATTAAAATGATATTCAAAAATTTTAAATAAAAGTATTGAAAAATATTTATAAATGTCATTCTTTTATTTTTCCATCACAAAACTATTTTCTCTTTTATTTTCTCCCTTAAAAATATCCTAATTCAAACATTTCGTGATATTTTGTCAATTTGGAATTAAGGATCAGTTGGTAAAATTGTGAATTATAGGATTAATTCCTATAATTAGTTACCTAAATAAAATATGCGAGATTAAACATATTAAAAATGTTTGGAAATTTCCAAAAATTTACAAAAATGTTTGGAAATTTTTGATATGACCATTTAATGTAATTTTTGACTATTTAAAATATTTATTAGTTGCTTTACCTCCTTACTTTCATTATAATGCCTAAAGATATATTTACATCTGGTTTGTATTTTTATTTAGAATAATATACTTTCTTGGAAATCGAGAGGTTTTGAGACAACAACTGATGTTTGCCATTCGGTCCGTACGTTTAGATACTAAGGTTAGTCGTATGTTTCATTCAATGCATATTGACAATTTTTAGTGTCGTTTTAAATGGTTAAAATGATTTTATAAATAAAAAATCAGATAACATATCAAGCGCTGTTTCTAAAGTTACTTTTCGCCCAACCACAGTTTTACGTTTATTTTTGAAACCTAATTGTTTTTAATAGTTTTGATATCGTGGGTATTTTGCAAATTTGTTAAATTAATTAAATTTGTTAAATTTGATTTATTTAAATTTGATTAATATAATTTTAATTTAAATTTGATTATTTTTTTTGTTAAATTACTTAATGTTAAATTAATTCAAAAATTTCAACCGAAAAGCAAATCATCGTTTAGTAATCATCGTTTCGTTTTATATCAATTAAATTTAATATCAAGTATTTATTAAATTGTAATACATTTAGCGCCCGTTCAGTGCCTCCAAATTCACAAGAGAAAAGTTTGATCTTATTTTCAAGACCATATTTGAAAATAAAGACATCAATTCAATATTTTTGAAATTGTATGAACAATTCTTATCTATCGTAATTTCGAAAACTAAAATGCTTTTAGATCAGGCGATAGAGATCACATATCTCCTGAAGCTTTCCTTTCCTATTTGCATGAGTATCAGGTTAATTCTTATCGAATTAGTTCAGCGGAGCCATCTAAACCAAATCGTGGTTATTTAATGGAAGTTATGCAATCTCGACAGCGTGATGCACAAGGTATAGTAGAAGAATAAGTGTTGCGCTTTTATATGCTTAAATTTAGGCAGAATGTACATAATCGATTTTTATAAATTCTTCTTTGGAAAGTATGGATGTATTACACAAAAATGGCAAAAGCCTATTGAAACTGATGATACGTTTCCATTGAATCATTATTATATCGAGTCATCACATAATTCATATTTAACAGGTATGAAATTTAAATGTTATTAATTAAATATCTGATATTTAATTTAATATAAAAATATCGTTTTGAAATGTTATATTAATACTAAACACAATTAAATACATACATTATGTCATTTGATTCTTTGTACATCGTTTGATAGACGCCAAATCCATTAGAAAGAAATCAATCGTAGAGTATATCTTTATGTTGGTTTTATGACTCGCTTCTTACTGCAGAAGCGAGTCAACATGAAGTTACTACTTCATGTTGCAAAAATAATGGCATAAAAACACGTATATTTCTAATTTATTATTATTAATTTTCTTGATAACAAACATCTTACATTCCAGATTATTATACTTTATTATTATTGGACTTTCGCTCGGGATACAAACTGTTTATATTATTGACTGGTGTACGAAAGGACACAAGATACGAGTAACAATTCAAGCAATTCAATCAAGTACAAAGCGTATATTCTAATCAAGGATAAATCATCGTGAACGCCGAGTAAAGAAGAATAAAGAGGAATATCTTACAAAATTGATCAACTTATGACGAGCACATCTTCTGTTCACTGTTGTCCGTGCAATGGTCATAATGCGGTTTGTAAAGGATGAATATGTGTGAAATCGGGTAAGGTATGTATAGATTGTCTTCCGGGTTCTAGATGCGCAAATAAGAACGTTAACTCAGTTTTACCAGAGCAACCGCGTTTCGTTGTACCTTATTGTGCTGTCTCTCTATCTCAAGATAGTGCTACTAGTGGAGAGTATGTAACTCTTGAATTGAAATGTACAAATTCAAGTTGCTCTTTGTATACCGTAGTAAAGGTACCCCGTCGTATTTCTCGAGACTTTTTTCACAAAGAATTCTCATGTGGAATATGATCAGCTAGTCGTATAGCTACACTTGAGCTATCTCTAAACGAGGCTACGTTATCAATATCGTCCCTTAGTACAAAGTTGTCGAATTTGGAAAAATCTACTAGGTGTGATGAAACCCGGGTAGATAGAACGCAGATGAGCAACCACAGTACAGCTTATAATGTTTCTGGTCATACTTTTGCTAGTGTAGTTCGCAAAGAGGTAGCTAGAACAGTTCTTGCAACTTCCCGTATCAATATGTCATCGTCAACACCCCTAGAAATCATGAGAACATGTGATCAGCTAAGTATGAGAGCTTCAAATGTTATAATAAAAGGATTAGTAGATTCATCAAATGATGAACAGGATGTCAAAGACATTTTGAACGAGGCAGGTGTCCAAATAACACCAGACTGCAAAATTAAAACCCGCCATTTCTCGACAACTCGCAAAGATATTCTTGCCTGGTTATTTGTTACATTAAATGAAGCCACAGTTCGTTGTATTCTAGATAGGCGTCATCATTTAAGATATAGTGCTCGGTTCCAGAATGTGTTTGTTAATCCTGATCTATCTCCTCCAGAAAGAGAGGCCCATAAAGTCCTAAGAGATCAACTAAGAGAGAAACGTTTAGCAAATCCGACAATACAGTATGCTTATCTGAAACAGTAGGGTAATTCGCAAATTTGATAGCACTGATCTGTCTTTATTGAATACCCAACCAAGGAATAGTGATCTTTCTGTTCTTGATGTTGCCACATCACAGGATAATCAGGAAATTTCCACTCCTCCAAGTATATGACTACAAGCGACTGTAGCTCCTCGTATACTTAACGCTAAGTATACAGGATCCATGAGACTTTTACTGTTTAATGTTGAAGGACTGCAGACGCTAATTAATGATGGAATTATTGAATGGTTAGAAAATTTTGATGTTCTTGTTCTGTTAGAAACCTTGGTAACGACAAAATGTTCATTACCGGGATTCTATACTTTTGATCTTCCTGCTATAATCGGTAATCGTGGTCGTCCGTATGGAGGGATAATTCTTGCATTCAAACCTACAGTCGAAAGCTGGGGTTGTAAACATTCCATCAACTCTATTGGGGTTGATACTCCCTGTGCTTTTCTTGTTGCTTCGTATTTTAAGCCGTCACTTACGGCAGCAGATATCATTAACGACATTTCACAGGTATTAGATGGAGTCCCGATATCTAAGCCTATAGTCATCGCGGGAGATTTCAATGCCCGATACTCTCTACTTATCTCGGATAAACTTGAGCAACTAATTTCTTACTTCGAGTCTATACAACTCAAGCTCCATATCCCTAACGAAAAATGGTCCTATGAATCATGGAACGGTAGAAGCTGTATTGATTTTATTTTTTCAAATGTTTCTGTCAGGGATACACATTTGGAATTGGCAAGTATATGGTTTTTAGTTCGGAAACACAAGCCGGTGTCATGTCGTTTTGATTGCGTATCTCCAAAAAGAGAAACTCAGTATATCCGTAAACAAAGTAGAATTATACGATATCCAGCTATCCAAAATAACAATATTATTCGTGCGTTTACACTTTTATTCACAGGGAATTTTGAGGAGAGTATGTCCACCCTAATTTCAACTTTATTAGCTGCTTGTGGTCATCGTAATTGTTTGAACAAAGTTAGGCAGGGTACTCAAAAGCCACTCTGGATCGTGCCATACAACGGGCTATGATATTCTTAATAAGCGTTTTCGTTTTGATGTTTCAGTGCGCCGAGAATACGTTTTGCTTCGTCAATTCTACACCCATCTAAATGTTATGTGGAGAAAAACTAAATTACATGCAGAGGAACAAAAGCGGATCTATCTAGCGGAAAAGGCTCCGTGGATATTATTACGTCGAAATAATTCAGGTACATCTCAGATCCCTTTAAGTGCATGGGTATCTCATTTTTGTAAGACGCTTAAACACTCTCCATTATTTGATACTCCACTCAACCTTTGTGGTATTACACTTTCTTCGATTGATAATGACCCACTGAATCACAGTTTTTCTCATCAAGAAATAGAGATGGCTGTGCAAATAATGAAAACTAACAAAGCGTCTGGTCCCGATAATTTTTGTGCAGAACATATTAAGTCAACATTCTCTATTTTAGTGAATTATTGGACATTTCTCTTCAACTCCTTATTACATGGTGCACCTATCCCAGATTACTGGCGAACGGGAGTAATCAAAATACTTTATAAAGGTAAAGGTTCAGCAAATGATACTAATTCGTACAGAGGTATTGCCCTCTTAAATCACTGCTATAAGCTTCTAACATTGGTCATGTCTACCCGTTTAACTTACTGTAGAGGATCATACCTTCCAAACGAACGATTTGTGTTTAGAAAAAATAAATGGGCTACTGATGCTATTAGAATTGTTAGAGACCAAGTTCAGGACTGCTTCAATCAGCACAGCCCTCTCTATGCGATTTTTATTAATTTTCAAAAGGCATTTGACTCGGTCAATCGCAATCTTTTATTGATAAAACTCAATACAAGAATTCATATTAATGGGCGTTTTCTTAATCTTCTTCTTGCCGTGTTACAGCCGAGTTCTCTACGTATATTCGATGGTCTAAGGTTGTCCGAGACATTTGTTACTGATAGAGGAGTGCTGCAAGGTGACCCATTAAGCCCATTGCTTTTTTCCTTCTTTCTGGTAGATTTACCTTCAGCAATAAGTAGTTCTTATCAGGCGGTCAGCTCCGTACTGTATGCAGATGATCTCGTCATATTGTCTTCTAATCGATATTCCGCTCAACTAGCTTTGAATGCGCTTGACAATTTTTGCATTCAAAATGAATAATAGGTAAATAAAAGAAAATCGAAAATCATCAAATTTAGGAAAGGTGGTCCTCGTTGCCGTGATGACATTCTTACAATAGGAGGTGAGTGCCTAGAGTTTTGCACAGCTTATACTTATCTTGGGATTATCCTTACCTCCAGATGGTCATTATCACGCTATCTGGAACAAAAATCCTCCAAATTAGTTATCGCCACAGCTTGTGCTTCGAATCTCGGATCATTATCTTTTGAAGGTGCACTTCACTATTTTGATGTAATGCTACTGCCAATCATTACCTATATCCTTGTCGCCATTTGGGCCGACTTGCTCGCTAGTAATTTTCGTCAACTTGATCAGTGCAAATGGAGATTTGTAAAGCGCGCAGTTGGTATTTCCTCTCGAACCTCGTCCACTGTTGTTGCCTTACTGTCACGTTTAGGACAATGCTCTATTGGAATAAAAACACAGCTAGGGCTACCTTGCACATCAGAATTTTGCCGAAATGTTGAAATGTTCAATATCAAGTTGTATAGTCTAGATATGTGGTTTAGACACACTCCAGTCTACACTCATACGGCATGGAAAGACGCACAAGCAATTAAAAAACCATTACCGTGGCGGGCCTCAATTCACGGCTATCATGATAAGTTTTGCATGATATCTATACCGTGTCATGATAGGTCCCATTTGTGTCGTTGTCGTTTTTGCAAAGAAGAATGCAGTTCTCTTTTACATTTATTTTAATGCATATACTTGAGTGGCTTATCTTTGAGGGAAGTAGATTTAATGCATCAGTAATAGGGTATTGTGGTAACTGTTTTGCCTTTACGAACCGCTACAGTGATGTCTTTCTAAATTAATTGTAGATTAATATAAAACTTAGAAAGCGTTTAAATATAGCCAATCATTTGGATCATTGGAAATGTTGATATCTTCACGAAACTAACGTCTTTATTTATTTGTGATCTTTTATGGTTTTTTATTTTTTAACATGTTTCTTTTTTTTCCTGGCCGAGAGGCAAGCAGGGCAATAATAACACTTAATTATTATTTGAAAAAGGATTCGCGAATGTATTCAGTGAGAAAAGTTAACGGAAACATTAGTTTTTCGAACTTGCGAAATAAGCGTCGATTACACTAGCATGCATCATTACGGTCTAAATAATATCAGCGAATTATACCAATAAGTCGCAGGAATTATTATAAGTTGATGATACCTGTCAAAGTGCAAACGATAACAAATGACTCAATATGTGTAATACTGAATGGTAATGCTTTAACAACATTATCCCAAATTGAATGGAGCAAAATGTATTTTCAGGATTTACAATAACTAAATATAATAACTAAATCAATGGATTTAGTTATTAATAGACAGATATTTATTTTATTTGTTTGGAAAATTAAAAAGCGATAAAAGCATTTCGTCAAATAATTTTCAAAGCATAAAATTAATTAAATAATTAATTTAATTTTAATAATTAAATAATTTAAATAATTTAAGTAATTTTTGATACTTTAAATAATTTTCAAAGCATACGAGATCGCTAATTTCAATATACACGATCGCCATGCTCAATGCAACCGTGTTGTTGTCTGCATTGTTGGATGGCTGTTTAAAAGTCTCTATATGTGAACAGTATATCTTACTTATGATTCGTAAATGTACGAAACGGCAGTCCGTTGATATGTTCCTAGTTGATTTAGCGTATATCAAAATATTTGCAAAATTAAATTATGTAAAAAATTAAAAATTACAATTATTTATTTGATTGCATACATATTATCTTTAATGATGGTAAACTACAAATGAAAACAATATAACTATTTTTATACAATTTTAAATTTTAATTTAATTTAAATTAAAATTAAAATTAAAATTAAAATAAATTATGCCTTTAAATTGTATAATTTTACTTTTGGAATTTAATTATTGTTAGATAGCCTGCCTTAAGTTATATTAATTTAATTATATCAATTTAATATATTAATATCAATTTAATTGTTTTATCAAAAGAATTACTTAATAAATGCGAATTAAATTCGCATTTAATTATTTAATTAATTAAGTTTTAGTTTTAATGAATCCACAACTAATTTGTGGTGAGAGACACAAACCACTAACACGAATTTGAAATATCTTCGTTCGGCATATTCAATAATTAATGTAAATTACCTATACCGTGTTTTAGTAGTAGAATATAAATACTTTGAAAGCACAAATGTCAATTATCCATATTATATTATGGCATATTATTATATCACATTCATAATGAAATAGACGTCTATTTAACAAAAAATATTTTTTTTATTTTTAAAACAAAAATCTCGATTTGGTAATCTGTTTATAAAATGCATTTTATTTAAAAACTTATTTTTTATCTAAATAAAGATGCTCAGAAATTTATTTACTGCTTTGATAAATATCGGAAATTCGTATTGTTATAAATATTTATATTGTTAGAAATTAAAAAATGTATTTAATTATTCATTTTGCAGAATTTCAAATTATATATTTCAAATGTTTAATTATTTTTTACTAAGGCTTTTGTATTTTAGGTATTTTTAGTTTTTAATTAGTCAAATTTATTAAATTGAATGTAATTCTTACTATTTTAGAATGACGATGAAATTTAATATTAAATAATCAAATCAGCTAACTGAGTCTACGTATTTTATATTATTTATAAATTGAAAAATAGTGCAAATTAAAATTTTGATAATTAAATATGCCATGTATAAGAATAAGGATTATAGATTAAAATTATAAGAATTATTAGACTAATCAATATTATAATAAATATAATCAAATATTCCCAAATGGTATAATTTGATTCTTAAAATTATATGCGAAACGAGGCATGTAATTTTTGATGAGTTGTGAATTCTGCAGTGTATGTGAGACGAATATGCGTTTTGGATTCTAAATTTTATATGGCATAATCGTTTATTTGTTAAATTTAATTTTAGAATATAATATAAAAAATATATTAAAACCTTAAGTTAATTGTAAAATATTTTATAAATATTTTTTCTATTTTTATTTTTTCACGGTATTATATAAATATTTTGTATTAATTTATAAGCTGAAATCATTATTTAATAAAATTAGTTAATATTACTGTTTTTAATAGAATTAGTTAATATCATTGTATCTATTACAAGATGTATTTTTATGTAAAATAAAAGTTGGCAGTTTTTAACTGCCAACTTTTAAATCCTTGTAAATATTGATAAATTTATATTCTTAAAATTACTTCATAATTATCATCCTATGAGTGGCGGAAGTAGGTCGTTAAGGATAATGCTTATATCTATAAGACAAGTGATCAGGAAAAGCTTTTGCGCAGAATAATATTCTAAAATATATTACTTGGATTTTTACCTTAGGTGGAAAGAGCCAATGTTAAGATAGATTTTATTTAAGTATTAAATCTTTATGATTTTTTTTAATTTTATTAATGTTCCCGCAAAACATTTTGTTCTCAGTTTATATATTAAACTTAAAGAAAATTTATATAAAAATGAAAATATGCCACGATAAAAATGAATATATCCAACTATAAAAATGAAAATATGCAACCACAATAATGAAAAGGGCTATATTTTTATTGAATTTTAATTATTATTTTATTATTTTTGAAAAATATTTTCTACTATAGTAGACATTTATTATTTGATATTATTCTAAACTAATTATAGGTTAAATTTAAAAATAATTAATATATTTCTTGCTGTATCCTTAATTTAGAATATTAAAAATCAAGAAAATGAATATATTTGTGTATTAATTAAATTCTCAAATTATTATTTAATTAAATAATAAAATAATCAATAAACATTCGACTTTACAAAACACTAAGATTTGTTTTTCTTCTTTAGGTCATCAGTTACGTGGTCACGCAAGTGCTCAAATGTACCGTCAAATATTATTGCTTGGATGCAGATGTGTGGAACTAGATATATGGAATAGCCCAACTGGACCTATTATTCTCCACGGAAACTGCCTGGTTAAGCCTGTTGCTTTTGAAGAAGTCATTGATGCTATTGCAGAAACAGCGTTTGTAACATCACCGTATCCAATCATTCTGTCCCTTGAAAATCATTGCTCGTAAATATCATTACTACTCAACCATTTAATTTTCGAATCGTGAATATAATTTATCATATTCCTCGTTATTCGTGTATTTTGGTGTTAAACACTTAACTAATATATATGGGTTTAAATATATTATGCATTAGAACAAACTGTAAATAAGAAATAAAGAAAAATTAAGACATTTATTGTTTTAAATAAATGTATTATAAATATTTATTAAAAATAAAAATGTTTTATGTGTTATTTGAAGAAAAACGATTTTTTCAATTAAGGAATTTTGATAATAACATTTTTAGAGAGTAATGAAGAAATTTTGTGAATTACAAACGACATCGTGAAGAAGCGCAAAATATTATTTAATACACTTCGAGTATTTTATAAATTTAAATCAAAATGAATATTCTGTCATTGTATCTAACACGAATAATCTAAATTTTTATTTACAAGGTATTTATATTTAAGGGCTGAAAACAATGAGAAGATGGCTGCTTACATGAAACAACGCTTTGGCGATATGCTTCTTACTGAGCCGTTAGATCGATTTCCGGTAAAAGTTTTATAGCTGATACCTAATAATTATTAATCTTTAAGAATTTATTAATCTTAATTCGAATTATAGTTATAATTAATTAGTAATTGTTAATTAATTATTCTTAAACATACGAGCAAACAAGTGATTTATAAAATTTTACTATACAAGTAAAATAATGAACAATAAATCCGATTACAACATTAAATTAAATTATAATTAATTATTCCAATATTACATTATTTTATTTATTTTTTAATTCGTTTGTTTTTTCTAATTGTATTATTATTTTATTTTGATTCAGATTAAATTATAATTCATTACTCTACTTTGAAATTATTTTTATTATTAAATTCACATTTTTGTCACTTATTTTATGATTTTAACTTTATTTTGTTTTATGATTCTGTTTTTTAAAATGTGTGTAAAATTTTAGTGTATGTTTGTTTTGTTTCTCGGTATTTTCTTTTTCTTTTAAGTAGAAACGCGGGGCACATCAATGCTGGTATTTTTGTATAAATGTTGGAAACACGGGGGGGGAATTGTGAAACATTTATTTGTAATTTTGATGATAGAAGGAGCAATCGAAATATATTTTTGATGTAAATTTTCAAATGAATTTACTGATATAGAGTAAAGCATTAAAATCATTAAGTGATTATAATACATTAGATATATATTATAGGAACGAAGAAGAAGAAAATATCCTTTATTTGATTAAAATTCTATATTTCGATAGCTCCTGCTATCATCATATGATGATAGCAGGAGCTATCGAAATATGGAATTTTTATCAAATAAAGGATATTTTCTTCTTCTTTCCTATAATAATATATATTTGAAATGGAAGAAAATTGTGGATTTAGTATTTATTAATAAAATTAATAACTATTTTTAGATTTTCTATAATTTAAATCAAGTTAAAATAAAAATTTGAAATTTAAAATAAACGTCATTTTTATGAATTGACTAATAAATAACAGACGTTGTGTCAGAATAAGAATTAGAGGTCATCAGGAGGAACTGCTATGCTATCAGGTTTCAGCCTCTAACTCATCTACCCAACATTGTAGCGGGGCCAAATACATGCTAATGATGTATTTCCTCTGATAAAATTTAATTATATAGTGTATCTTATTCTAATACAAAGTATATTATTTATTATCCATAAAGATTTTCCGCTAATGATTTAAAATTTATTTTTAATATTATTGTGTTGATTTATATATTTTACTATTTTCTGCTTGATGTTATTTTTATAGTAACCTAGTTTAAAATATGCATCTATTAAATTATTTAAATGATTTTGAAGAAAGCCAATATCGTTACAAATTGTTGCAATTCTTAAAATTTCATTATTTAATGTATTATATTTTATATTATATGGTATGCATGAATGCTCATGCAAAAATATGTTTCTTGTAAATTTAAATATGTCATCTTTACGATATAAATTAATAGTAGTTTTAGTTAATGTTAATTTAATGTTCATATCTAGATATACACCTTCTTTATTATTAATATTGGTTTTGTTAAAATAAGGCTTTCTGGATAAATGTGTTCACTAACTGAATAAAAATTATTAGAATTAAATACACAAATATCATCAATATATCGAAACATATTTCGTATCTTTATATAATTTAGATTTATTTTTTACACAGTTATGAACAAATTCATATTCTATAAAGCTTAAAAACAAGTCAGCTATAATTGGGCTACTATTACCACCCATTGGAACACCTTTTACTTGTCTAAATATAGATGTCCCTACCTTTAAATAATTTTGATTTATCAAAATATTTAAGGATTCTAATAATTCAATTTTATCCATATATTTATATTTATTTGATGGTTTAATTTTTGTTAGATAGGCGTTATAATTATTATAACATATATATGTATATCTTTTTCCGAATATAAGGTTAATTAATTTTACTAACGCTTCTTTAATATCTACTAAATCTAGATTTGTATAAAGCGTACTAAAATCGTATGTATTTATATTTTGAAAATTTATTCCTTTTGTCTGTTCTAAAAATTCTTTTGTAGAATTAATACTGAAATAGTGTTTTATACCAGTATTAATTTCGATTACCTTGCAATATTTTATAAAGTGTGCTTTAATTAAGTGTGCTTTAAACACTGACATTGATGCGCAAACGCCTTTCTTAATTTGACGTTTTTGTTAATACCAACTAACAATATAATTTTTAATCATTTGTTATTTTTAAGATGTCGTTCGAATAATAAATTGATTGTAATTTTTGCATCACAATAAAAGAACATATCTATGACAAAACAATTATATTTTTTAGCTAAAATGTACTGAATCTCCCAGGTTGAATTGTCTCAAGTACAAAATACTTGTTAAAGGAAAAGTCGCAGGTGCCTTATTAATTACAATTTATTAAATTATTTGATTTATATAAAGGAGATTCTGTAAAGGACAACGAAAGTATTGAAGAATTAACTGAAGAAGGTAATAACGAGATCTATAATTTAACTATGCAGATTCTAAAAGTTAATTCGTTCAACCGAACATAATAACAAAAGATGTTTTACTCATTCGTAAATTTTTAATTTTAATAAATTATTTAATACTTTTTTAAGTTTAATTTTAAATCACCTGTAAATTTAATATATTATATAACAATATATAATATTGCATGATTTTATTGTATAACCAGCGTTTTATATAAATTGTAAAGAGGTTTCTGTGTATGTTTTTAATATTAATATTAAATTTAATATTAAAATTAATATTTTCGTTTTATTAAAATATACAGTTAAACAACAGTGGCATTTATAACCAATAGTCAAATTTATTGATTTATTTTTCTAATTTGATTAATTTATGATTATAAGTATTTATAAATACTGATTTTATTAAATATGTAAATTTTAATTTAAATAAATAATAAAACAAAATAATAAATGTTTTATTAGATAATACGATCAGATTATATTAAATTTAAAATTTATATTAATCATCAAAATACTTTGTGTATTAAACTTTTTTATATTTTCGATTAATGTGATCTGAAATTTGAATACATAACTTTATGTGAATTATTTAATAAAATTTTCGCTTATACGGATAGAATAAAAACGATTTCCCTTGTATATATTTTTCAAAATACATCTTAATTAAAAAATTACATATCAAATTATTATTACACATTAAAATACACATTATTTTTAATTTAAAGGATACAAAAGGATCCATTAAAGAAATAACAACATTGTCTTTTACAAAAACATTTGAACTTTTGTGCATGAAGACTACAATATATCCGGTGAAAACTTTAAATTCTATATTTATTTTCTACATAAGCAAACTAAGCTCCATAAAAAAGAATTTAAATTTTAACGAATTTTCTTCTGTTCATTTAAATTGAAAAATAGTTAATACTGGTTAATAGTAAATATCTTACAATATGATAATACTAATTTATTTCAACTAGATTAATTTTGCTGATAACTTTAATTTATCTAATTAAAGTCAGTGATTCCTCGCTTGCGAATCGGTCCAGATAGAATTATTAATACTAATAATTAATTAATAATTATTAAAGAATTATTCATACATCAGGTAATATTACTGTTCTGTTGAGAATCATACAACGGTTTTCAGATTTTCAATCAATGTCCATCTATCTCCAGGCTTCCACATAAACATCGAAACATTATAGTAAAAACAATTCCTCAAGACAACGTCTTAAAAAATGACCACGAAATATATGCGGTGGATCACCAAATAATACTGTGTTAAATGTGTAAAACAAATATACCAAACTAGTGTCGTCCTATCACATTTTAATAAACATAATTTCAATGCGATATTTGATATTAAATTCACGTCTTCAGTTGTCATTATTGTATCAAATACTATATCATAGATTCAAATACATACACTTTACATGTTTATAAATAATAGAACATAAATCAATAATAATTAATCAATAATATAATAGAAATTTATTAAAAAAGTACTTTGCTTAAAAAGTTACACATTTAAAAGGTATTTTTACTTGTCCAAAACATACACGTTTTTCGTTTAAGCATTTAAATGAATTTACAAACGAAACATTTTGATAATTGTTTGATGAGTACAGAAGAGTTCACATTGCATTCCTAACTGTCAAATTATAAAATAATTAATATTTTAATTAGTTGATAATGATCCATTATTATAAAGAATTATTAGAGCTGGATCAAAGAACGAAGCTTAAATTTTATTTGATATGTCGCTAACCTGTGTTAGCATCTTCAGATGAAATGACAATGTTCTTTTAAAATGTGCATGCTATATAAAAAATTTAAAACGATCCCTGTCATTTTCTTTGAGCAGGTGCTGGTTTTATCAGAGATAATCAGCTGCTAAACAAGGTTCAACTTATTTTCAGTTAAACAGCAGTTAAACTGTTTTCACCTGAAAAAATTTCAAATTTTTTCCGTTTTGGCAATTTCGAAAGTTGCCGAAATCGTGTCAACAATAAAAAAAACACTGAAAACAGCTATTTATCGCTAATAACAGCCACACATGTTCAAAGAAAATATTGGCGATCGTTTTGAATTTTTTGTATAAGCATGTACATTCTAAAAAACATTGTAATTTTCTGAAGATGCTAACAGAAGTTAGCATCTTCTGAAGTAGTTAGCGAAATATCAAATAAATTTTTCCTCCTTTTGTTGATCCAGCTCCAATAATTCTTTATCAATAATAGATCAATATCAACTATTTTAAAATATTAATTATTTTATAATTTGACAGTTAGGAATGCAATGTGAAATTATTGAAAGCAATTATCAAATGTTAAATAGTATATTATTATGTTAAATTAGTATATTTTATATACCATATAAAATATACTTTATATCCGATATCAAATAAATAATTAATAGTTAAATCACTAAAGTGAAAAATCAAAATTCTCTTCATTCCACATTTTGCTTTTTATTTATGAAAGACGTGGTATATCAAAGGAAATCACTGTCACTTACTAAGGACATGCTTAATGAAATGGCAATGGTACACAAGGTAATTAAAAATAAAAATAATTATTATACGCCGTTTATCATTCAGGAGGTAGAAACTGTTGCGGGCGTTGAATATGCCGAGCAGGCTACTAGCGGAAGTCTGTCTAAACTCATTAACTATATTACAGCGATAAAATTTACCACATTTAATGATTGTTTTGGCAAGTACATTGGAGTGTTGTCAATAAATTAAAATGTTTAAGACTTTTAGCAAAGAAACAAGCACATGGATGCGTATCTCTTAACGAAATAAAAGCTATATCAATTATCGCTAGTAATTCGAGAGAACTAATGAGGTTGAGTTGATTTGACGAATAAAATATTTAATACTTTAATTTCAATGTTCTGATTCATAATAAAATCTTACAATAATTAGATTTAATTAGTGATTTTTTATTATTATTTTTTAAATAAAAATATAATAAAATATGCTATAAAATATATCCTGATTTGTATTTTAAATATTAAGGAAAGATCAATAATAATTGAAAGTCAACAAAATTTAAATTTCGCTAGCATCTTCAGAAATTTGAAAAATGAACATAAAATTTGAACATAAAATTTGAACATAAAATTTGAACATAAAAAATGTGAAAAATTTGAAAAAATTTAAAATTTGAAAAATTAAAAAATTTAAAACAACATATTTTATAATTTTTTTGTGTAATTTCAAATTTCGCATTAAATGCGAAATTCAATTGATCAAACTAAAATCCAGGTCGTTTGCGCCATTGAGCCAACTTTTTAATAAACTGAATCTCAACTATTCTTGTTAAATTTTAGATGAAATTTTATTACTTTATTAAATTTTTTAAGTTTTATTTGTTGGATTTTATTTAATTATTTAACAAACTTCTCTTAGCAAACGTTTTTTGTTCACCTCAAGATAAAACAAATTTATCCGAACGAATTTGACAATTCGTGGTCTTAAAGTTCCACATAATTTACCGTTTAAGAAATTCCCCTTATATCTTTATTTATTATTTATAATTATTTATTATATTTATTAAATATATAATTTCCGTTATATATTTATTTATGATTTATACATAGGACACAACAAATTATATATAGGACAAAATATTATGAATAGGACAGATTATTGAGCCTTAGTACCAGTATATTTATTTATAGTGACAAATGCACGCCTTTGCGCGCTTACAAGCCTACGTTGAAAAAAAAACAAACAAATAAGAAAGCAAAAAAGATACAACAGATTTATCTTGATGAATATGAAAATGCAAAGTCTTAAGGTTCCACATAATTTACTGTTAAAGAAATTCCTTTTATTTAATTTTTATGAATTATTGTTATAATTATTTAAATAAATAAAAAATTTTGGCTCAAAAATTATATCTTTTATATTAAGAGTTAATCTCTTGGATAGTTTGCTACTAAAATATCAATATCGATATTAATGGTAGCTAACAACGACACGTTAGTAAATAAAATTAATTAAAAATTAATATTAATATAATATATATTAATATTAATTATATTAATATTTTGTATGCATGAAATATTAATATTTCATGAATGCTCATGACATTGCTCACGACAATTTACAATTTACAATTCAAATCGTAAATTTAAATGTTAAAATTACAATAATTTATTACAATAGTTTTTAATCTGAAAAATTAAATAATTTAAATAATTAAATTATCATTTAAATAATTTTTAAATGTATTACAACAATTTTTGATCTTTTTATTCTATTGAATTTGCTTATCTGTGCATTTTTCAGATGTGAATATTAATAAATAACTCATTAAGATTTATATGTATTAGATGGAACTCTACACAATACAGCCGAATATACCCTGCACCGAATAGATTTTCATCCACAAATTTTAATCCGTTTGTAAGCTTTAAATTTCGTATTTCATATATACGTCGTTTCCGTTTGGTTTAAGTTGTACTGGTGTGTTGGATGCTCAATGGTTGCTCTCAATTATCAAACACCGGGTTTATTTTAATTGAATATAAATTTTCTAATAATTGTTTCTAAATTTTCCATGTTTAGATTTAGGGATGCAATTAAATCACGGTTTGTTTGATGTAACTGATAGGATGGGATATTATTTAAAACCTCCAGCCATGCTTAACATTAAATCATTCAATCCATTTTCATCTAATCTCATTGACGGAGTTATTGCTGCTAGAGTTGAAATAAAGGTGACGTTACAGCAATATCATTGTTGCTCAAATAATTATTTCTTAATCAATAGGAATGTTAATAACAATTAATATTATTAATAAATATTGTTAATAATAAATAAACAAATGAATATATTGTTGCCGTAACAAATATTATATGTTATGCTTATTTATCAACAAATATTAAGATATCATTATACATTATGACATTATAAAATATCATTACAATATGTTAATTACGAATTGATAATTTTATGAATTAATAATTTCATTTAATTTTTTAAATATTTTATATTTTAAAATTTAATAAACATGTTAATAATTTCATAGTTTTCAGAAAACTGTGAAATAATCAGAAAACAAAGTCCACAGGTCAATAATAATTTGTCAGTATAAGAAATCAGCTAACTGAGTCTACGTATCTTATACAATAAATAAATTAAAAATAAAGATAAATAATCATAAGTAATTACTAGTTATTACTAGTAATAATTATACCCCTAATTATAATTAGGGTATCAAATCAATCAAATATCAATATATCAAAAATCAATATCTATATCAATCAAATTATCGATAAAAACCTTATGCCAGTCCCGTTTGGGATCAGCTAATTGGTTCTATGTATTTTTACTATAAAATACGCTATTTTATCATTGTGAATATTGCTTACACGAGCCGCTATTCTTCATAGGTCGTTTTGATATTATCCTTGTGTGGTTGTTTGAATCCTATCAGCATCACTGTACACTACAATCAGCGTGGGTAAAACTTATCAACAGTGAGCCCACGCCTACATTTCGTGTTTCGGTCCTGTTACTGTTTCTGCTGAACTCCTTGTCGCCGAAATGCTGATTTATATTTGGCTTATATACCAAATTACACAATTAATGTGTTCTATATTTGGTGTGGGCGGTAACTAATATTCGCAATTCGAATCCACCACACACCGATTTTTTATTCCGTTCTTATACGAAATGTTCACTGGACAGTAAACCGTAAGCTGTCTTTTTACTATTGTGAATATTGCTTACATGAGCCGCTATTTTTCATAGGTCGTTTTGATATTATCCTTGTGTGGTTGTTTGAATCCTATCAGCATCACTGTACACTACAATCAGCGTGGGTGGACCTCATCAGCAGTGAGCCCACGCCTACATTTCGTGTTTCGGTCATTTAACTGCTTCTGCTGAACACCTTGTCACCGAAATGCTGGTTTATATTTGGCTTATATACTAAATTACACAATTCAAGTGTTCTATAGTTGGTGTGGGCGATAACTCATATTGTGTAATTTGTCATATAAGCTTAATATAAACTAGCATTTTGGCGACAAAGGGTTCAGCAGAAACAGTAACAGGACCGAAACACGAAATGTAGGCGTGGGCTCACTGCTGATGTGGTCCACCCACGCTGATTGTAGTGTACAGTGATGCTGATAGGATTCAAACAACCACACGAGGATAATATCAAACCGACTAATGACGTAATTTTATATTTTATAGATCAATTGCAGTTTCGAAATATTATTTAAGTTAATTTATACCCATGGACGTTATCGTAGTTTCCAAGAAGCAAACTGTATGGTTAAGCAAATAAGCTGTATAATGAAATAAACTGTACAAATAATATGTACACCCAGCTCTAAATAATTAATTTTGAATAATTAATTAAGTAATAAATCATATGAATTATGTAGTATTTAGCTATGCAACTAATTCCAGCATAAAGAAAATCTAATTTTATACATAAGTTAATTGAGTCTACGTATTTTATACTATATATAAATCAAAAATAAAAAAATAAATTAAAAATAAAAAAATAATTATAAGTAATAAATTATTATACAAGATTTTATATAATTAATATTCTTATTAATAAAATTTAATATTGAAATTTAAAATAAAACTCAATTATTATGACTTGACTAATAAATAACATATGATGCATTAGAATAAGGATTATAGGTAATTAGAAGGAACTGATATGTTATCGGGATTCAGCCCCTTACTCCTCTACCTGCAGCGGGGCCAAATACAAGCTAATGATGTATTTCCTCCTAAACAATATACAAAGTATATTATTTATTATCCATAAAGATTCTCACTCAAGAGTTTAAGTTTAGTGTAAAATGGCAATTAAAGTCTTAATATATTATTATACAAAATTCATATGAGAACCAATCAGATCAGATAAGTGAGTCTACGTATTTTATACTATATATAATATCAAAAATAAAAAAAAATAAATATAAGTTATTAAAAATAAATAATTATAAATAAGAAATGATTATATAAAATTTTTTTTAATTAATATTCATATTAATAAAATGTAATATTGAAATTTAAAATAAAACTCAATTATTATGAGATTTTGTAGAATTTATATTTATATTAATATAAATATTTTTATCATCTTCAGACATATTGTATTTTTATATCTAAAAACTTTGATTCTAATCAAAACAAGCTTGATTGGAATGTTTTTTTTAACTTTAAAACCCTTGAAAGTTAGAAAATACAATATTCCTGAATATATCAAATATACCATATTTCAAAAGATGTCATCTTTTGCTGGACTTGGCCTTTTATTATCCAATTAAATCAGATAACAGAGTCTACGTATGTTATACTGTATATAAATTAAAAATAAAGATAAATAATTATATTAGATGTTTTATCAATTTATATTTATAAAAATTTAAAATAAAAATCATTTTTATGAATGGACTAATAAATAAGAAATAGAGTCATCAAAATGAGTATTCCTCGACCCAAAACAGTAACTGGTCCAAATATATGCTAATGACGAATTTCCTCTGCTATTTATTATTAATCCATGCAATTTTTTCGCTTAAGACTTTAAATTTATTTTTAATAATATTTTGTTGATTTATACTTCTTATAAGGAAGAAAAAAATCATCAAACTTGTTTGAAAATTAGCAAGAATTCAATAATGCCCTTTCAATTATACACAATTTCAGTATTTCTGACAAAAGTTAAATTATCGGTGTAAAAGCAACATTAAAATATTATGAATTGATTATTTTTATTAAAAACATTTAGTTCATTAATCCTTACGCTGAACAAAAGCTGGGAATACCTAAAAATTAATGATTACCTTAAATGTTTAAATAAGTAAAGTTATCGTAATGATTCAAAATAATTACAAATATTTATATTATATTATATTAATATAATATAAATAGATAAATGATAATATAATATATTATATTATTTTATATTATATATAAATGGATAAAATTTGCGTTTGAAATTATTTTTCGCTTTATAAATTTGATTCGTTGATTATAATTTACATATATTTTCTTATATTTACAATTATTTTCTTTAAAATAATTTGAAATAATTTTTAGACCAAATGATTAGTCGAGAGATGTTATTAATTAGCTGCTTAAATATTCACTATATTTAATCGTTTATTCGCAAATTCAATTCCAGATGTTCTAGTGTCAATAAATTTGATAGTATCAAAATTTACGTTATTTTTTGACAAAATTAAATTAAAATTACTTTTTTATATTTAAATATTTAAAGTCTGTACATAATTACATGAAAATAAAAAAATAATGATCTAAAAATCATTATTTTTAATGATTAAAAATAATGTAAACGAAATAATCTAATCTTAATTAATTTATATCTTATTTAAAAATATGTACAATTTAAAAATATTAAATTTGTTTCTGTCAGTTTTTAGGTTCTTTCATTATACACGTTAGTTACTGCACATGTTTCCGGACCCTCATTTCAATTTAACGTGAACGACGCTAGTACAAAGTTAACTTCATCCAGTTCGGTGCAAAATATCCTTGAGGAGATGAGTGCACTTTCTCTCCAAAACGAAATACCATTTGTGTGTCGTATTTCTACATATGGCATATTAAACGATACAAATAAAGAAGTAGAAATTCGTATTGTCCAAGCAAACGGGTTTCAGCATAAATTCGAATCGAACAATACAGTAGTATTTCCGAAGGTATGGCATATGTTTTAATATTATTATATATGTGTGATTCTGTTAAGATTTTACTTCCATCGATAACAGTGATACATATAAGCGTATTAGATAGAACACGTGAAAAAATACTTGGACATTTTTGTTGTCCAGTTAGTTCAATGAGTTCCGGCATAAAGTACTGCATTCTAAGAAACGTTTACTCGCAACAAATTAACCTAATGTACATGTTCTTACATGTTATGGTTACTGACTATGTTCCCAAGTCTATGGAAGGTAATAAAGAATTAACTTTACTTCAATGAAGAATTAAAATGAATTAGAAAAATGTCAGCAGCGCATTCCTTGTTTAAACAAAAAAATCCTTAGTTACTTTATATATAAAATAATATGTAAAGTTCACAAATTGTTTGTAAATTTATGTTTTTAATATTTTATCTTTAATTTTAGCAATAATTCTCTTCGTGATAATGTTTTATTGGTTCCTATTTAAATTGAATTATTAAAAAATAAAAGATTATAATTATAATTATATTTTAATAATTAGATTTAATTATAATTAAATAATATAATATAGTTATATTATATTTTTATAATTAATAATATGAACCTTAATATGTTTAATTTGGATTAGAGCACATTGGGTTTTAACGTTAAATATATAAAAGCTATTTGTAACTAACTTGTATTCACCTATTAAATAATAGTCACCTATTTAATAATCACTTGACTATTTAATAATTCTGTACCGAATTATTAGCATTATTTATGTTCGACATAACAATGTCCGTATAAAAATAAGGATATTACTTAAAAATATTATTAATTAAACAGATTACGATAATATAACATTCATTTCTAAATCTAGGTAGACTAATCTAGGTAGACTAATCTAGGTAGACTAATCTAGGTAGACTAATCTAGGTAGACTAATCTAGGTAGACTAATCTAGGTAGACTAATCTAGGTAGACTCTGTATTATCCGGTAATTTATTTCATTAAGACATAAATTACTATATAAAAGTCACTTTGTCAATTGCGAATTCTACTTTATAAATAGAACAATATTAGGAGCATTTATTTCGTACAGTTTTGTAAAAAACTCTGTATCATCAGGTATTATCAGGATAATGCAGATCCAAGAGGATTTATGTAATAAACGCTTGGGTTTAATTTATGTAAAAGTAGCAGATTAAAATATTGCGGATGATTGCTCAGAAATCATCCGCAGTGAATCTCGAGCTAAGGTCCAAATAAGAAGAGTATTGTCTGGGGCTTGGCTTATATTTACAAAGTAGCAGATGTGAAGCTGAATACAAGTTTTAAACTTCCATTCCCAACTAAAATAGCTAATTTAAGTTAAAGGAAATAATATTGTCTTATCTAACACTTTAATACATTATCTTATCGCTGGTGTATGTATGTATCGCTGGTGTATGTATGTATCGCTGGTGTATGTATCTCACCGAATGCACAAACATTTTTAAATTTTAATATCTAAATAATTATCAAAATGCATTTCGAGAATTATAAAGTGAATTCAATGATAGGCAAAAATAAAATCTTATAATAATATTGTATTTTAATTTTTATATGATACAATAAAATCATTTTACTATAGCGATAGCTTTTGCATTAACAACTCCAAAAAGTCAAGACAATGACGATAAGCATAAATTTGAAGCAATGGTATTTGAACAAGTTGAGGCAAGTTAGATACTTATTTTATTCTTTATATTTTATAATTTTATCGAACAGGAATATCCACGGAAGGATTCTTCACCGCAAGATGAAGAAGATGATCAGCTGTAAGTATAAAAATTTAATTTACTTACAAGGGAGAAATTGTTAATTTTTTCGTTGGGCATACGGAAGAAACAAATGGCGAATTTGAGCATAACCGTGGAAAACAAAATTATGTGTATTTGTTTAAGCTTTTGACTGGTAATTTTGTTCTTCAGTAAAGGCTCAGTGATTTTAAATAAACTTTAAAAAGTTACTAATTTATAAAGTGGCAATTTATAAAAAGCTAGAAAATATGCGAAAGCTAAGCTCTTTTAAATTATAATTTTTATATTGAAACAAATTAATTAAACTTAGAAAGTATTTATTATTTTATTTAATGCATAATTAGTTATTATATTAAAATATCTTGTGAATTCGACATTTTATTGCTCATGATGTTATTAGTCCATTTTCTAATTTTTAAAGATAAAATTGTATTCACCATAATCTTATAGTTAAAGATAATGTAATAAGATTTAAAGGATATTTTTACTTTAATCTTTTCTTTTACTTGAAAAATATATTGCGATTAAAATTGACGCAATTATTTGGTCTTTACTTCAAAATACCAAATTTAATCCGGTACTATTTGATATCAATATTTAAAATCTATAATATCAACTAATATTGTAGTATTAAACTAGAAGCAATTGAGAGATTAGTGAAACTATTAATGAACCTTATTTATACTTTATTTTTTAGTAAATACTTTTTACAGTGTAAAGGTAAATACAAATTAATAAAGTTTAATAATATTAAAATTCGAGATTTTTTTATTTATAGTTAAATATGACTTAAAAATCGTATTTTAGATTAGTCACGTTAATCGTATTTATTAAAAATATGATCTAAAAATAATATATATAGTTAATACTTACTCTTTCGAGCTCGAATTCCTGTATATTTGAAATATTCGAATATTTCAAATATTCCTGTATTTGAAAGTTAATTTTTAAACCAATTTAAAGCTAGTTTAATAAAATTCATCTAAAACAAATCTAAAATCTTCCTCGACCCATGACATTGTCATAGTTATTTATCTTTAATTAACATATTTTGGCTATTAATATACAAAATATACATTGATTTGTGTTATAGACAAACACGCTTATTACAAGGAGATGATGCATATGTTGCTGGACTGGCAAATGAAAATGGTATCGATTCGTATTTGATTTGGAGTCATTTGGATATGACAACAAATACAATGTTAAATGGTAATTAATTTTTAATTAGTAATTGAATAATTAATAATTGAATAATTGATTGAAATTATTACCATTTAAATCATTAAAATTAATGCACCTTAAATAATTATATATTTTTATAATTTAAAATAATTTAGAATATCCAGATAATAAAGATTAATTTATCTAACGATATTTACAATTTACATTGATAAATATTCATTATTTATTAATGTAATTTGTAAATGTATTATGGTACATTTAATGTGTAAAACATTTTGAAATCGGGTAGATTATTGATAATAAATTATATCTGAAATTTTAGATTAATTTTATAAACTAGCAACTTTAAAGAGTTTGACGATTTTTCAATGCTTTTAATTTTATTTTCCCGACAATGTTTTTGCTGACAATAATTCAAAACTATAAGTTTAAAAAATTGTTGATTGTTACTCTTTCAATGAATTATAATATTTTGGTAGTTACTGTAATTACTGCTTCATCTTTAGTTATGAGAAAGATATGTAATATAAATTAGAAAATATTAGTAATCCAATTAAAATAATAATTATTATATCAATTAGTCCATTAATATATATGGCTTGTGGCTAATATAAGATTATTTATGTTGACAAAACATTCATGATTTTTGACAATGATGCTATCATTGTCATCTCATATCCTAGATGTCTTAAGCGATAAAGATTCTGAATTTGAAAACCATCATCAACGGTTTTTTTCTAGACGTGTTGGTCGCTCGCCATTTGAAAATTATTATTCACATCCCATAAGCTAAATATCATTTGAAACCCGCTACTAGTCCATAGTCACAAATTGTTTAAGTATAAAAATTTCTGTTGCTATAGCTTTAATTTTACTTCTATATGGTAATTTGTTCTAAAATATTTTTATAGACAATCGAATCTACTTTCATAAAAAATTTACTTCGGAAAATTTACTTTAATGAAGTGGATTTCCTACTTTAACGATTGAACTAAACGAACGTGCAACAAATAAAATTTTTCACTCAGCAAATTCAATGAAAATATTAATGGGATATTAATATAATAATATATTCATATATATTATTTATAATATATGATATATAAATAATATATAAATACTGGTTAAAAAATTGTCTTAGATATAAAAATTTACAAGCTTAACTATCTGGAATAACAACTAACTTATGACAATAAAGATATTAAAGATAATATACAAGATAATATACACAACGTTCAACTTGTAGAGATAAGTGACAAATCAAGATTTGATAACGCAAACAAACATGCTTGTGTATATTATAAAGAAAGAATATTAAAAATAATATATATATTCAAAAGAATATTTACAACTCGCAGTAGTCAGTGAAAACACTCGCTGCTAAGGTGTGGGACGTCTGAACAATCGAACGACATCCGAACGACATCTGAACAACATCGGAACAACATCCGAACTACATCTGAACAACATCCGAACAACATCCGAACTACATCCGAACGACATCCGAACGATATCTGAACAACATCAGAACGACATCAGAACGACATCCGAACGACATCTGAACTGTCGACAAACGAACGATCTGTCAACAACCTAGCGATCTGTGGACAACCGAACTACAACTGATTATTGGGATCGCGCATTAATGAAATCGACAACTTGATGTTGTCCATACAATAGTCCGAACTCAAATTGTAGAAGCTTTTCGTGTGCCAAGTCAAATCGTACCTGGATTAATTGTCTCGCTAGAAATTGCTCTAATCGTACCCACGACTTTTTGAACACTCAGAACTTAAGCACTAATACAATTCTGTGCTATAAGATATTTATCATTTCTTCTCAATCTAAATCAACTTATCCTTCAGCAAGCGATTTTCTCGACAGTTACGATCCGATGATACTCCGGAATACGTGAATTCGGAAATTAAATGTTCCTCGTCAGTATGTTCACTTTATATTGTTATTAAAGCGCCTCGCAGGATATCTAAGGATTTCTTTCTACAAACTTTCTTTGTGGATTTTGCAGCATGCAGAAATTTTCTTCTTTCCGAAAAGATCTCAACAAAGCTCGCGCTACAATAACGCAATTAGAAAAAGAGGTTCATACTTTAAAGCTTTCTTCCCCTTAGTCAAATGCACCTGTATCGCAAATTCCCTTACCATTACAAACTTTTGCTAGTATTATTAGGATGGAAGTGGCTCGTTTAGTTGTTACAACTTCTCAAACCTCAAAAACGTTGACTTCGGATCTTGAGTTGATGCAAGTATGCGATCGTTGACGACAACTGGCCTCAAATATCATTATACATGGTCTTTCATAGACTGGATAATTCAACGAGCTTTTATCATCTATAGGTGTCACATTTACAACAAATTCTCGATTCAAGCTTCGCAGCCTGCTTGTCAAATGAACCGATATACCTCCTTGGCTTATAGTATATCTAGATGATTGAGGTATCACATCTATTATTGCTAAACCACAACTGTTAAAAGGCACATCGCGTTTTAACGATATATGCACCAGTCCAAATCTTTCAACGACCGAACGTGATTCTTAGTGACAGTTACGGAAACAATTGTACGAAAGACCCACAACCGACCCGTCACGCTCATATATGATACGCAATAATATAATTATCAGCTTTTCTAGCATGCATACATAACCTTATAACAACCGTGGTGTTGACATTCCCTCGTCTATGATAACCAATACGATACCAGATTCCGTCGATTCTTGTAATGTACCCGGACTTAGGCCTGCACCTAAGTCGATTTGACTAAATTCAAGCCCACATTTTATGTCCATTTTACTTACACTACCTAAACCATATCGTCTCCTCATATATAACGTAGAAAGTATTAAATTTTTTATTCATAATGGCATATCCGCTTGGTTCGAATCTTACAAATTCCTAGTATAGTTAGAAACATTTTACATCAACCATCTGTCTCTAAACGTTTCTACACATTTGACATATCCGCTATTTTCGCTAATCGTTGACGCCCTTTTTCGTAATCTTACTGTCCATAAATTCCACATCTGACAACTGAACCTATTAAACTTCAGTAAACTCACTCATCGTCAACACTCCCAAGCTTTTCATCGTCGCATGCTATTTTAATCTATCGTTTTCAGCTTCCGACATTATCGATGAACTATCCCAAATCATAAATAAAATACTGAACCCACTTATCGCATATCGCTCATTAATTGGGAAATCTACACTTGCCACTCAAGCATGTATAATCTCTCTCGACTAACCTAATAGGCCTTCTTACTAATAAGCCTTCTTAAGTTATTTTGACATTTATATTCAGATTAATATTTTCTCTATCATCCATAATTGCAATAATGACTATATCTTCAATCATTATTAAGGATGTTTAACCAATTACAATAAAATTAAAATACTGATAAACGATTGATCAATACGGCAAAACACATTTACCTGAACGATTAAACACGAAAAGCCTTTGTGTAACGCTATAAGTAGTTATTTTAAACTCTACTTGAGTATATTGAGTCATTGAATTCGATTGCATTCGAACTTAATGACTTTTAAACTTGCATTCGAAAAATTTAATTAATTTAATTTACTAGATAAATTTTATATCAGACCTGGTGGCATTTCTAATTACTCTATAAGCAGTGCAGAAGTCTATTAAACATATTCGGTCAAATGAACAATTTATACTTCAATTTAATCTCCTTATTTGGTCATTTACGACATTTTTGACTTTTATTTTTCCATTCATTCGATCGGATTGGTATGCTCAACATCATCATCTCATTTCATCTAAATTATGTAATGTGGGGTTAATGCAATTGTAGTCAACATAGTTAATCTATGATCTATGCATTTGGCAAACACACTTTTAGTGTATATATGGCAAACCTTGCGTGTATTAGCAGCTCTCTACATATGATCTATATATTCTAACATTATGCAGAATGGAATTTGCTTATCATCTAAAATAGTCTTTACACATGTAAAATGTATCTACTGTTGTTACTGGCATTATTTTTAATTACAATTTAATTATTTAAATATTATTAATTATTTAATTATTTTTAATTACAATTTAATTTTTTATTTTTAATTATAATTTATTAAATAATAATTATTATTAATAATTTAATATTAAATAATTTATTTAAATTTGTATACAAATATTATTGCTATTGATGAATATTTTTGCAATTCAATCATATAAAACAATTTTATGATTTGTTTAGATCCGTTATTATCGAATATTCTTACTGTAGATGAAATATATAATAACTGCCAAAAGTTATTTAGTGAATTAAACGGAATCGAGGAAACATATCTAGGGCAAATTCGCCAGGGTGGGAAATCATTTAATAATGTAATGCGTACTCGTTCAAATAAAAATAAGAAATATATATTTTATAGTTTATGTTTAAACGAGAATTGAACAATATCGTGAAGAAAAGTAAAGTCAGCCGTCCAGCAATAAGATCAAAACGTATTTCAAACAATTTTCGAAAGGTCAAATCACTAGTATACCATAAGGTAACAACTAAAGTTACGAGATAGAGTGCTTGAATTTGAAACACTTAGGCAAGGATGTTCAAATATAGCAACGATAAAATCCACACTGTGCAAGAAATTAAACACTACGTGATCCTTGCGGTATATATTTCATATTTTATCGAAATTAAAATTATTTCATTAAAATTTTATTTGCTAATTCTAAAAGCATTTATGCAACGTCAATTTTCGCCGTATTACCTAACTATATTTACATGCGTTTTATAATCTATCGAGTAAACTATAATCACAAACTAGATACACACAATAACGAGCATTCATATTTTATGGAAATCTTATTTTATTAATCTTAGCATCATATTTCATTAAAATCGTTTTTTTATTTGTTGAAACCTTGATTTATATAGCGTTCAGTGCTTATATATGTATTGAAAATTTTCACATAAGGTTGGACTTTGACCATTAAGTTTTAACTTTCTTTTGAAATTTGTTGAAACCTTGAGAGAATCCTGGAGAATATGTATTTTCGAATTATGCAGTTTAGTTTTATTACTAAATTTTTAATATTAAATAATTATAATAATATAATAATATTATATAATAATATAATTATGATATTTTTTAATAATTATTATATGTTATAATATAAAATCATAAATATTATATTTAAATAATATATTATAACAGTGGTTAATTTTATTTCGTTTCTTGCTTTTTAATTTGTTAAAAGAAACGCTAGCAATTAAAACACTGATATACACCAACTGAATAGATTTGGAAGTTAACTCAATCGACACTCCAACCACGTTATATATCTGCACAATCATTCATTTAGTGAAATAAATTTTGACTTCTAGATTCAGAAGATTAGATTAGTAATGATATAGTAATTATATGTGGAATAATGTTTTCGCCAGCAGAAAATTCTACTGATCGGTAGTTGATACAGCATATTTCAAAAACAATGTAGACGGCGATTATCGACGGCTGAAAACGATTCGAAATCTAATAACTTATGTTCATGATCCGATTGCAAAGAATATAAAAGAGCTATATAATTATAGAAGAGCTTAAGAATGATAACAAAGCGTTTTATATTTAGGCCTAAAGTATATATAAAAACAGTTTTCTCTTGTTTATTTGTTCTTCATTATTTTTGTTATTGTGATATTCTATTTTTTTGTTGTATGTGCGAAGATATTGCTCACTACTGTTTTGTAAATAAATAAGTCATTCATAATATCGTGACGTCGTTCTCTAGGCGGCACAACCAGCAGGAATGAATGTGGGTTGCGAGGTTCGCAACCTTGTCCAAAATCTACGAGAACGGCCAGCCTATATTCTGATCTACGGGGATCCTTCAGATGCTATAGATTTCGCGGTAACACATCCACTACAGAAATCCTTTCTTCGCCAGTCAGCTTATGTGCCTGGTTACGCAGCTGCGCAGTACGCATCATCGGTCAAAGATAGAAAGTACCGTGCTAAAATGATTGAGGCGGGATATAACTTCATACCTGCAGTCTTGGAGTGTTACGGCGGCTGGAATATGGAAGGGGAGAAAATCATCAGACGAATCGCTTGCTAACCCCATAATGGAGAATCCTACACGAAGAATGAACCCTTCCAGACACTTAATCTGGCTGGTGAGGAGTCTGGCGCTGCACTTGAGACGGAAAATGTCAGAAAGGTGTGTGCAGAGGTGCAATCTGATGTCCACGATTGTGAAATGTCACAAGAACACGCGCCTGACAGTTAATCAATTAGTAACAAATGTGCGGAAACGGCGAAAGAGGAAACTTCTCTGTATAAGTCCGATGCAGAAAAAAATTTATTCGAACAATTCGACTCTCGTGATAACTCTAGAACGGACATGCGGAAGCTGCGCTGCACAGCAGCTGACGGGATTTCTGCTGCATTTCATAACCAGCTCAATGATTACGGGATTGCGATCCGCGAGGTCGCCAGCGATGGTAACTGCCTATTTCATGCAATCTCTGACCGGATGACGGGTAATTTCGATAATCACTCAGAGTATTGTGCGAATGTTTGCGACTACCTGAAGGCCAACAAGACGGAGTTTGGGCATTTCTTAAAAAACTTTGACAAATCGATCGCGCAGCTTCGCAAACCGCGTGTGTTTGCCGGAAATGAGGCACTGGTGGCCTTTGCTCGCCTCAAACGCGTTTCCATTGTCATTCACCGGGAAGGAATTATGCCGTGGATTATTAACAGCAGCACGATAAGCTAAGATTGCAGCCAAGATCCTTTACACACCCTTCATATAACGGAGTGCCTAGCTCCTTTGTTGAACGACGAGAGCGCTAGCAAAAACAGCTTTGAAGTGAATCGGCAAATCGAAGTTGAGGCGACGGAGTTTCACATTTCATATCACCGCAACGAGCAGTAGCCTGCGAAGGATGAACAGCGACTGCGACGGACCAGCTTCAGTCAACCTTTGCGAATTCGGCCGCCGAGGAACACGACGCTGCCTACAATAGGAGGAAAGACATTGAGTGAATTTATTTGGTGACGTTGTTTATTCGTTTTGTTTGGATTAAATTTGATAAAATAAATATTTAATAATATCTAAAATACGTATAATTGTTTTATTTAGAAAAATTAAACTTCCTAAAATTATAACTTCCTAAAATTTAAAAAAAAATTGTCAATATTGTTAAAGAAATCTTCATAATATCCATTCAAATTTGATTAATGATAAAATTTACATCAAAATTGATATAAAATATAAATGCTTAGCATATTTAATTATAATGAATTTAAATATAATTACGCTACATATTAAAATCGGATTTGTAATTTGGGGTAAATTTGTAAGAACATAAAATTAATTTATACTAAAATTTTAATTATTTTTTATTATAATCAATTAATATTGATTGTATTATAGTTATTGTACTTAAATTCACGATAATTATAAACTCATGCATTCATATTTTATATCAATTTTTATTTGATTTTAAATTGCTTAATTTTTTTCTTCAGTGATAATAACACTGATTGCAAACAAAATAATTTGTATAAAATTGAGAAATTATCAATAATCATATCAGGTTTGCAAAATAGTTATATGTAATTACATGTATGATATGTAATTACATATGTAATTACATGAAAATTCACTGATGATAACATTTGCGAAGTTATGAATCTAAGTTGTTATTTTAATAAATCTAGTGAGACGGTATTTAGGTAGCAACATTTTTTCTACATATTTTAAAGTTAAGTTATTAAGGCTTAAAGTCATTAATTATTAAATTTGATCGCTTTAGAAATACGATATTCTTTCGAAAGAATTATTAAAATGCTACAAGGAATGCATCCAGAATATTAAACTGGTGTACAGAAGGTAATTACTTTACGATTGTAATGTAAGCTAAATTGTAAATTATAGAGAACGTAAACTTTTGAGGGGTAAGGTAGGCGCTCGCATAAAAAGTCAAAAGATACTATTAAAGAAAGAACAAGCCACGAAACCGTAAGTTTATTTTAACAAACTGCAATTCGTAAATCGTAATTTCATAGTTCACTTATTTCTTACCTTCATTTCATGTAAGAAAAGTGGATAGCGACTTAAATTTTAAGTATCTTTAACTAGCTTTAGTACACTGATTTGTTTTAAGTTGTTTTATTCTGACGCATATTTGTTTGTTAAACTTAATAATACAAGTAAAATAGAATACATTTTTTAATTATAATTGTTTACTTAAGTTCTAAGATTTGATTTATATTTCAATTGTTCTAAAACAATCGAAATATATGATCGTTACAGGATTATCATAAGTGTAAGTTAAGAATTATATCGACTTTTACTCAAAATTAATTTATCGTATTTTGTGTTTTAACTGCTTTTAATTAACATACCAATTATCGAACCTCTATCATTGAGAATGGTGAAGTTTCTAACTTTTTCATTACACGTTAAGTTTCAATGTATTTTACATTGAAATATTATTCAATGTTTTAGTATTTATTAAATAATAAATATTTTATATTTCAAACAATGTGTTTATTATATCAACATAAATTCATTATAATATAATAAATTATATTTATATATTATAATCAATTAATATTGATTGTATTATAGTTATAAATAATAGTTTTAATATTATATTTTAACATTAGACATTAATTATTTATAAAACGTACTAATAAAAATAATTATATAGTAGTCGAAATATAAAATTATTAATATATAATATGAAAATATGAAATATATAATAATTTAATAATTATAATTTTAATATAAAAACATATTTTTTCTGTTGTTTATTTGTTCTGCAGTATTTTTTTGTTGTATAAATATATAATATTTATTTTCATATGTATATTTAATAATTACAATTTTAACCGATCAAATTTATAAATTTTGAAATGTATATTTCAAAATTATATATATAATTTTGTATAATATTACAAATATATATAATTTTATATAATATTAATATACATATATATAAATGTATATTTTTAAAACTGATAACCAAAAATTATTTTGAGTTTACTTGCAAAGCTTACCAGTTATATTAATTTAATCATATAAATCATATAGCATACGGGATGCATATTATGCCATGCCTAAATTCAAGGATTGTTTAGATTGTCTTTTAATGTTTAATATTTGATTTTTTGTATTGGCTCTATGTAATCTATCGGATTTAAACCCAAAAATATCTAAACCATATTATGTATCCACATAAGTATGTTTACTGGTATTATTAATTGAAGAGAATATTCTTGAATTAAGAATTATTTTTTATATAGCATACGGGATTATATTAGAAATGTATAATTTAACTAAATATTGAATATCTCCGATCGAGGAAATGCAGAAATACAGCGAATCCGATTAAAATATGCAGCTTTCCTTTTTCTGGTCATTGTTCTAAATGATCAGAGTTTGATAAGTAAAGTTATTAGTGTATTAATATTTATTAATATAATTACATAATAATGTTTTTAATAAGTTTGATAAATAAAGTTATTAGTGTACTCAATATTTTAAGTTATTAATATATTAATACAAAATGTTATTCATTTATGTTCGTATATCACCTATTAACTCTGAGTTTTACTTGATACCAGTAAATCCCCAAATAAATTATAAAGATTTAAAGTCGACAAACGGACCACTAATCTTGAGAGCTCTGTACATGGCTAACACGACAAAACTTTTTCCATGCGTAGTTGTATTCATTCATTATGTTATTGATAAAGTTTTAATCGGGGTAGGAGAATATATATATTAATTTTAATATAATTTCTGTTATTAGAATTATTAATGATCCTTCTTCCTGCCGAATCCATCATAATATTAATAGTTTAGTCTTAATTAATCAAATACCAGAACCAAAATATGGAATTATAACCATTTATTATAATTATTATTACTATATTGCCTCCTATATAAAATACATAGGAGGCAATATAATATTTCGGTAGCTCCTGCTATCGATACTAACAAAAGACATGTTTTATTTTTTATAATAAAATATTTCACTTACTTTCTTCGTTCCTCAAATTAATAATTAATATAATATTAATAACCGATAAGGATTAATGAATGCTCTATAACAAAAGTCCAAATTATATAATTTACTTAAATAATCATTAAAAATAATGCTAATAATTCAAATGATCGAAATATATGATCGAAATATTAGAATTTCAAATAAAATATTGATAAGTAAAAAATTGATAAGATAAAAAATTGATAAGATAAAAAATTTAATAAAAAATTTATCAATTTTTTATCTTATTATATTATCTTATCTTATCTGAAGATATTATATTATCTTATTATAATATATTATATTATTATAATATATTATATATTATAATAATATTATAATATATTATCGTTTATTATTACTTATAAATATACTCAAATAAAAGGTATAAGCATTGAATATTTATTTTACTAAAGCTGTATAAAGTGCAGTATAATATTATTATGCTGATGTTTATTTGTAAAAGACTACCGATTCAACCATCACACGATCAAGTTTAAAATAAGAAAGACATTTGTTAGGCTGAATGCCTTAGAAATTGCGAACAATATATTTGACAACATTTTACAAAATTCAATTTTAAATTAAAATGATTTTTAATGAATTAATATTTATTTACAGCAAAATTTGAAATATTTTTGACTAGCAATTTAATTCGATGAGAACTTTATTGAATGCCTTCAGATTTGCAGAATAAATCTGTAATATGAAAATAAATTTAACTTTATTCGCACAATTCGCTTTTTCAACTTAAGTTTAAGCTTAATATGAAAATTATGAAAATAAATTTTTGGTGAGATAATTAATAGAATAAATTAATAAAATAATTTTTTAATTACTTAATTCACAATTGCTTTAATATTACTATAAGAGATACCTGTTGAAAATTACACAAGGTGTTTGCCGTACAATTTATAAGCCCTTTTGATTGCACACGAACTTTTAAACTCTACAGATGATCCAAATCAGCTTTCTTCTTAAAACACTGTATTAATCTAAAGTAATTCAAAAACGCATATTCTCGAAGTTTCAGTCAACTATTGGCTTCAAAAGCACAATGTTATGATCCTGGTTCTACCAAAATTTTTCTAGCGCAATCGAACCTTTTGGTAGATAAGATTCTTTTGAATTGTATTTTTACATAAACACTTTAAATTGAAAATGCTTATTTACAAATAACGGACACCTACTTTAATTGAAATTTAGACAGCGAAATCATTCTCGAATGATAGAGATTCAAAACGTTGTTAGTCTTATTAAACAGGTATTATTAGAATAATGTTTAAATGCCTTTATGCTTAATTACAACAAAATAGGTATTTTTATTAAAAAATAAATTATTTATTTAATAAATAATAAATTATTTTTTATTCTACGATAAATAATATTACAATAACTTGGTTATTAAGTAAATGACAACGTGAATTTTGTCTAACTTATTTTGAAGCTATACAAATTATTTTTTTCGAACTTATTTTCAAGCAAACTTTTTTATGCTTTATAGAATATGCATTGTATATAACTGTGTAAAAAATAAATCTAAATTATATAAAGATATGAAATATGTTTCGACATAGCAATTTTCATTCAATAAGTAAACAAATATATCCAGGTAAACTTATTCTTAATAAAACCAATATTAATGATAAAGAAGGTGTATATCTAGATATGAACATTAAATTAACATTAACTAAAACTACTATTAATTTATACCGTAAAGATGACATATTTAAATTTACAAGAAACATATTTTTGCATGAGCATTCATGCATACCATATAATATAAAATATAATACATTAAATAATGAAATTTTAAGAATTGCAACAATATGTAATGATATTGGCTTTCTTCAAAATCATTTAAATAATTTAATAGATACATATTTTAAACTAGATATATTTCTAATACATTGTTTGTTACTATAAAAAATAGGTTGATCAGAAAATAGTGAAATATATAAATCAACAAAATATTATTAAATTAATTATTTAAATTATTAAATTTAAATAAATCATTATTATTTGACTGATTTATTATTAATTAAATCATTCAACCGATGGTTGACTGTGTGTGGAGATTAATGGTGAAGATTGAGCATTCATGTATACCATATAATATAAAATATAATACATTAAATAATGAAATTTTAAGAATTGCAACAATATGTAATGATATTGACTTTCTTCAAAATCATTTTAATAATTTGATAGATTCATATTTTAAACTATGTTACTTTAAAAATAAAGCCAAACAGAAAATGTTTAAATATATAAATCAAAAAATATAATGTTTATGGATAATATACAATATACTTTGTTTAATAATAAGATATTATACAACCAAATTTTATGAGAGTAAGTTATTAACATGTATTTGGCCCCGCTGCTATGTTGGGTTGAGGAATAGGGGCTGAATCCTGATAACATAGCAGTTCCTCCTGAATACCTATAGTTATTATTCTGATACATCGCCTGTTATTTATTAGTGAATTCGTAAAAATTGACTTTTATTTTTAATTTAAATTTTTTATTTTAACTTGATATCAATATAAATTGCATAAAAGCTGTTTTTTGGCGAATTTGATAGTTTGCGAAAGGCATCAGGAGGAACATTAGCTCCTCCAGATAACCACTAATCTTTATTCTAATGCATGGTCTGTTATTTTTTAATCAATTCATAAACATTAATTTTTATTTTTAATTTCAATGCTAAATTTTAACTTGATAAAATTTATATTTTAAATTATAATTTTAAATTTCCACTTGATATAAATTATATAAATTCTTATAAAAAATTATTTATTAATTATCATTTATAATTATTAACTTTATTTTCAAAAAATTAATATTAAAATATTTATAAAAATATAAAATAATAATAACTGAATAATTTAAATCGATCAATTTTGATCGAAAAGACGATCAAAATTTAAATCGATCAATTTTGATCGAAAAGACGATCAAAATTTAAATCGATCAATTTTGATCGAAAAGACGATCAAAATTTAAATCGATCAATAGTAATCGAAAAAACGATCAAAATTTAATCTGATTTAACAAATCTGATTTGGAGCTGAGTGTAAACGTTTATTTATTCAAACATCAAAAATTGGGACAACGGAGAATCCGCATTTATAAATTAACATTTGATTATAAATCTAGTATCTATTGGTTTCATGTTTATTTGGTGGATATTAATTGATCATGTGTTTAAAGACATTTTATTTACTATCAAACTTGTATCTTATGTTTTCAGTGTAACAAATAACAAATTTTTTTAATAAAAGGCAGTTATTACTTGATCTACTAATATGTATTCTATTGGTTAAATTACATATTTTGCTTTCGATTATATCATTTCTTACGCCAATTATAATATTTATTATTTTTAACGTACATACTTTTTAAAAATAAATATATAATATATAATATTATTTAATATATACTAATGTAATTACAATTATCATATTAATATGTCAATATTTTGATTATTCAATTATTATTCTGATATCCATTGGTTTCTTAGCGTGCTACGAAAATCAGCATTTGTTTATACTGTAAAAGCGATCAATCTGGCGGTTAAATTACATATTCTGCTAGTATGTAAAATTGAATATTCAATGTTGTTTAACATCTTCGCATAAATTTATAAATTAGAAATTATCTTTTCTTAATTGAACATATTAAGTTCTATTGAACATACTAACTGCTTACATTACAACACTTCAAAGTTGGCAATAAATGAAATCAAAGCATACTATTTAGCATAGTTTTAATATCTTTTAATAATAAAATTTTACTAATTTATAATTAAAGATAATAAATTAATTATAATGAATTTATTTTTAATAAATTGTCTTAAGTTTTTGTTTCGTCGTCTATTTTTAAACATCTTTAAAATTGTAACATCTTAAAAGTTAAAACATCTTTAAAGTTCTATGATGCTCACAACATCTTAAAAGTTCTATTGTCCAGTATTAGGTTACTTTTGTAAAATATAATATGAAAACGTACCTTTGGTGAATTTTATAGTTCATTAAAGGTACCAGGAGGAGCATTAGTTCCTCCCGATTATCTCTAATCTTTATTCTTAATGATCTCTATTCCTTATTCTGATACATTGTCTGTTATTTATCAGTAAATTCGTAAAAATTGACTTTTATTTTAAATTTTATTTTTTTTTATTTTTACTTGATTTAATAATAAATTGTATATAATTTTATATAATTATTATTTATCTTAATTTTTATTTTATAAAGGTTTTAAATTTTAATTTGAAATAGATATAAAATGTATAAACTCATATATAATTATTTCCTGACACTTGATATTACCAATGATAATACTTGACAGTTCATTTAAGTAAAAGTAAATTCTAGCAACAAAGCTTATGCAATTTCTACATTCAAAATTAGTTAAATAAATGTTGAATGAAATTTTTTTATTTATTCTTTAAGTTAGACACGCTATTTCATTCTGTTATGCAAAGGATTGAAGACCAATATAAAAAGAATCTTGATATCTTTGAGGATGACAAACAAAAGGTAAAGTGCAAGTATCTACCTAAAGATAATAAATCAAATTTATTAACAACGTTTTATGTAAAAACGCATTAGTTTATTATTATTTCATGCTAGAACTCATTCTCTCACATGTCATTCAAATCTTTTTGACAGGTCTTTCATTAGGAATTTCCAGTTGCTTGACGCGTATAAATGGACGTTTATCAAAATGGTACTTTCCTTTTCGGCAAAATTCACTCGACTGCAGTTGCAACATTAACTTCTATAACACCGTTATCTTTCGATATTCGACATTATTTGTGGCTGCTAGAAACCTCGATCTTAAAAGCATATCCCTTACAGTGGTTTTGTAAATTCATTAAAATCGATCCAGAATAACGGGATGCTCACTATTCTTCAGCTATTATGCAAAAAATTTAAAAACTAAATGGCCGATCTTTTTTGACCCTACATTTATGGCTATGATAATTTATGTATCTGGGTTGCTACAACTGCTAAGATTTCAATTGTAACCATATGATGTTCGCCCATTTCTCATATACTAAATTGCTTTATACTCTCAACATTTTGTAAATTAATAAAAAAATTTAATATAAAATATTTCTTATAAATTATAATTTTATAAAAAATATTATTTTTCTTATTTTTCTAGGATAAAGAGCCAACTAATGATTGCATTCTATCCAAACGCAATTTTAAAAGATATAATTTTATAAGTAATGATAAATTAATAAGATCCACAGTGTATATCAACCGAATGTTTATAATTTTTATGTCCATAAAAACTAAATGTTGCATTTATCAAGAAATAAATAAGGGCGATATCAGAAAATTACAGGTAATTTTCTGAAGATGCTAGCAGAAGTTAGCAAAATATCAAAAATAATTTCCTCTTTTCTTTTATTCAGATCCAATAATTATTTATTAATAATGGATAATTATTAAGTATTTAAAATTATTGGAGTTTAATACATATATCATCAATATATATAATTAATTTTAATAAATTTTAAAATTAATTATTTAAAATTATATTATTATATATAATCATATATCATCAATATATCGAAACATAAATTTCATATCTTTATGTTTAGATTTTTCATTTAAACAATTTTGAACAAGTCATATCAGCTAGTTTTCTGAAGATGCTCGTAGTTACTAGCGAAATATCAAAATGATTTTTCTAGTCGTTCAACTATACCTGATAGTTCCTGGATATTTAAAAATTTAAATTACTATTTTATAATTTCAGTTGGTATAATACAAAAACATTTTTTTGGTTTTAATTAAAAATAATTATAAGATTTATAATTATTTATAAATAATAATTATTTATAATACAGTTATTCTTTTGAACATAAACATGAATTAAAAATTAATTTATTATTAAGAAAACATAATATTTTTTAAATTTAATATTAAATAATCAGATAACTGAGTCTATGTATTTTATAATAAATACGTAGACTAAACAGTATTCAGTTCATGATATACATAGATAAAATAATAAATATTTTTTAAGATAACTTAGTCAACGGATTTTATAATAAATCTGCAGACTAAAAATAATTTATCGTTATTTATAAAAAAATAAACATAAACATATTATTAGAAATATATCCTGGTATATATATTCATCCTGATCTGTATTTAATTTTTTTATTTCCAGGAACTATCAGTTATATTTAAACGACAACAAAAATTATTTTGATATTTTGCTAGTAACTAAATGTTGCATTTATCATAAAAACTACTAGCATCTAGCTAGTAGTTACACGCAGGGTAAACAAAGCACATATTTTATCTTTATGTGACATAATTAAATAATATATTTTTTATTACTTAAAAATCATTTATATAAATTCGCAACCAATGATGTGGCTCAAATGTCACATCTAATAATTGCTTTGAATAAGTCAACAACTGTAAAACATATTTTAAACAGGTTTCATTACTGTCTGACTCACTACATGATGCTTGATCGTCGCTGTTAAGGTGAATTTTGTCCCTTTACATTATAAATGCATGAGTTAAGGCTGTATGCAAAGATACCGGCTTCGACTAGCTCTCTAGGAAATCATTTGTTGATGATCGTTCCGTCATCAACACCTTTCAAAGATTGAAAGCATTCCTGCTGATCTGTTCCAGCAAATCGTCTTTGAATTTCTTGTCCCTAGGCTGCAATTGGTTCTTTTCCTCTAGGAAGTTTCGTTTTCACTATCAAAATTGATCTTACTATTTCCTCTAGGAAGTTTCTTACTATTGAAAGGTGAAGGAAATTTGTCGATATGTACAGAGTAATGTACATTTAATGATCGTTTTGACTTATCGGTATTATTTAAGTTGTTCTGAGTGGTTTGACTGATAAGTATTATTTAAACTGTTCAAGTTACTTAGTCAAAACTTGTAACAAAATCATCGCAGTAAAATTTATTTTGATGCTTGTGTTAATTTTATATTTTATATAAAATATGAAATGCTGATCGCACTATAAAATTATTAATTATATTATAATATTTAACTTTAAAACAAAAGAGTACCTATTTTGTAAGCATGATTTCATCAATGAAGAATGAAAATAGTTTATTGAACAAAAGCAGTAAAAATGATAAATATCGTGTTCGTTCTTAGAATAATTATTTTATAAGGCATTTATATCAAATAACCAAACATCCGATATTATAAATAATATTTTTTTTTCAACTGTAAAACACCAAAACTACATAAAACTTTGAATCGCTAGATACCAAAATACGTTCCAGTACACACATCATCGCAATTGATTTCATTTATAAATATCTATTTAGATATAATTAACTTTGAAATTAGATATAACTGAAATGATATATTAACTTTTAAATGTTTTAGGAAATAAATTGTATTTTGCACACTAGCGATCATGACGATATTGAGGTAAATGATTAAAGTTAATCGTAGATGAAATATAAATTAAATGTTTGTAGCTAACGAGCTCGATTAAACGAAACGAAGACGACCGCAGCAAAACATGCAGCCAAAATGACGACTATGATATTAGCGATGATCATTTTTTTGAGGAAAGTAGTGACGATGGCAATGATGAATACGAAACAGATTACAGCGACTATGACACGTTTAGTAATCATGGTGATAAATATAACAAAATTATAAGTGATAATGAGTCATGTCACGATTTGTAATGACCAAAATTTAGTCTGTGAAAAATCCGTGTTTATTAATTATTTCATATTTGTAAAGAAATGTTAATCTGACTATTTTAGAGAATGACTTCTTACGTCATTTTGAAGGATTCGTTAACTATCTATTCGATGCTTTATATTATAATAATACAAAAAATAGCATTTTATTATTTATTTGATTATTAGTCATTTCATTATTAGTTATTTGATTATTAGTCATTTAATAGTCATTATTAGTCATTATCGTTGATTGTCGTTCTTATCGTTGATTGTCGTTCTTATCGTTGATTATCGTTCTTATCGTTGATTGTCCGTGTGTATATTAATTGTAAGAGTTTTAATAACCAAGACTTATTTTGACCTTAATAATAAGTAGTATTTATTTGATTATTTGACCTTAATAATAATATTTATTCCGAATGTACAGAAAATAATGTTCCCTCAAATGGGCCACTACTGTTATAATTCGTAAATGTACAAAAGTTATGAAACATTCCAACGTAGAAAGAAAAAATGCATTCATCCAATTGAAGCTATTCCAGTCACCGCGTTCCCCATGGGCCGAGTAAATTCACCGATTCGTGATCGTGGAGCCCGCATGCAGCAGGAAATAGAACGCGCGAGAGTTATGCTGAATCGTGTTCGTATAAGCGAAATCATATCGCTATAGCTTCGTTGCAGTTTGGAGGACATCCTTGCAGCGATTGTCTGCATCAACCGTTTCGCTGTCGGACCAAAGCCTCCAGTAGCTGCCAGGACAAACGGTATGAAAGACGAGTGTTCAATCTAACTAATCCGTTCCTGATACTTTGCTCCTTTCCGATTCTCGTAGTATTCGAAACTTGCATCGACAGTCCTTAGGTGATAAGATGGAGCCAAGTTGTTGAAGACGCAGACATCTATGAATGTCCGCTCCAACCTACCACCGAATAAACCGCCGCATACAATATCAGGATGAGCATCTTCTCCCCGGGATGTAGTCGAGCACCGAAATACAAAATGGGTTAGACAGATATCATCTCCACATTCGCACTTTTACCGTAGACTAGATAAGGACCAGTTATACCTTGCAGCAACCGCATCCTGAAATTCGAATTTTGTCATGTTAAATCCCGAAGCTTTAAGAGGACTCGTTTGAAGCCAACTTGAAGCCCCTTTGACTGATGCATACTGTAGAAGCTTGACTGTTTGAATTGAAGCACGTTCACGTAAACCAACCAATAGTGATGGAGAACGTAATCTGTTGTCGCTAGCAATATCTTTCAGAGCTTGGGTTTGTAGCCTATCTACTTCGAGAATATTATCCGACTGGTCAAAAGCTCTGCACAATTGTTTTGACGCGTTCAGCACGTATGGAGCGTCTACGCAAGGATCTCGAAATCCCACGGAAAGAATTATCTGAACGAAAAAAGTCAGACCCAAGTAAGCGATATTTTATTAGAGGGCATCAGATAGTAGTTTTATCAAGTAGTGAAGCAAACGCAGTTAATGAGAGCTTACCAGTACTCGGCGAAGTTTTTTATACAGGAACCAACGATCTTTCTAAACCAGACAATATATGACCAATGATTGAAGATTATTTAAATCTTTGAGTATATATTCCAGTTAATTCTAAAATTAATACTCAAATAGATTATTCAGTTAATCCTCCATTAAATCATCCATTAAATCCTTCAGTAGACTTTCATGTAAATACTTTAGTAAATCATCAAGAAAATTCTCAAGTAAAGCCTTCAGTAAATCCTCCAGCAACTCTTTAAGTAAATCATCCAGTGTATCCTCTAATTGATCTAACTCCGCTGCTTCCCGAGTCTTCCTGGAAATTGGCCGTCTTAAATATCCGTTCTATTAGTAACAAGGTTGATTCAGTATATTATCTTTTCCTTCATAAATCTTTGCATTTTTTTGTTTAACCGAATGTTGGCACGTTGATCAGAATGATTACTCTCTTAAACGCATTCGCTCTTTAAATCTCTCTGTGGTCGATAAGGCTCGTCAACGACCTATTAGTTCAAATCGATCAATTAATCACGGTGATCTATAGCGTTCTCTCATCATTGGTCTCCGTTGCAATCATTATCGTTGCCATTTGTTCCTATCACTTTTGAACTACTTGGGTTCAGTGTAAAAGCCGGCTCGTTGTTTATCAATATCTACTTATTCTATCGGCATCGATCATGTCATCCGTCTAACTCTTTTTTCTGTGAACTGTCAAACTTACTTTTTTCATCTTTCTCTCCGGTTTACCTTGCGTTGTAATAGGTGATATAAATGTTCGCTTAGACCGTCCTTGTGATTCCAATAACCTAAAGACGATTTCTACATTTAACTATAATGATTTTCAAATCATGTCTCCTCAATATTATTCTGCTACCCATATTCTTGGCGGTACCCTCGATATTGTTGCCCTACATTCGCGTCTTGCCTTGTCTTCTTCATTGTGCATATCTGATCCTGCTCTATCTGACCACTTCCTTGTTACATGTTCTCTTCCTTTGTTAAAAATCAATGCTCATGCAAAAATTATCTCGTGTCATTCTTGGAAATTCCTCGACTTTTCCATTCTTCGCTCTCATATTAACCGCTCTCCGTTAATGTATCCTTCTTCTATCTACCAATCCCCTAATTACTAATGTACCCTCTTTAACAATGTATTTTGCTCTATCCTCGATGAAATTATCCCCCTTAAAACTTTTGTTCAATCACGTCACTATCGTGCAACGTTGTTCGATTCTAAGTGTGTGACCTCAAAACGCCTTCTGCGTCGTTCTTTCAGAACTTATCATCGTTATATCAGACTATCTTCAGAACTTGACTCATCCTTTTATCGTAACCAATTATTTGCTTTTCGTCGTTCGCATAGGCAACTTCTGCGTTCTAAGGCACATAGTTTTTGGAGAAACAAACTAGCTTCCGCTAATGACTCTCGAACTAAATGGAAAACTCTTAATTCTCTACTTTTTCGTTCCTCTGTCACCTCCACTCTTGATCCTTCTCAATTCTTCGATTACCTAATTTTAAAAACTATTTCTCGAATCGATTTGATCATCGTCCTTCCACAAACTTATTGTATCTCGTTTGTTCGTATTCCTTAGCTCTTTTATCTACTTACGGTATCTGAAGATGAGGTATCTTGCCTTATTATTTCGTCAACTTGTAAGTCCTCTCCTGCCGATTCCATCCCTACTCGAATTCTCAAATTGTTGTCAACAAACTTCACACCTTTCCTCACCAGCCTCTTTAACTCGTCAATCGTGAATGGAATATTTCCTGTTATTTGGAAAACGTCCATTGTTCGTCCCCTGCTTAAAAAGCCCTCTCTTGACCCCTCTCTATGTTCATATTATCGCCCAATGTCAATTCTACCAACCTTATCTAAAATTCTTGAACACCTCGTCTTAGATAAGATAAACAAGTATCTCTCTTCATCGCAGCTCTACCCTTCTTTTCAATCTGCTTTCCGTTCCAAACATTCCACCGAACTAGCATGCCATTAAGTTTTTTCTGATCTGCTTTCCGCTCGTGACAAAGAACTTTGTAGTGTGGTAATATCGATCGATTTTTCATCTGCATTCGACATTGTCGATCACAAAATCCTTCTTTTTCGTCTTCGCTATCTCTATGGCTTCTCTTCGTCTACCTTAGCTTGGTTCTCTTCGTGTCTATCCAATCGATCATTTTCCATCCATTCTAATTTAGTGTTCTCCTCTATCTAGGGCCAAGTACTGAACTTTGAGGTGTACCTCAAGGTTCAGTACTTGGCCCTATTCTATTTACGCTTCTTCTTGGAGATTTATCTTGTATAACTAATAAATTCTGCTTCAGAGTAATGCAATACGCTAATGATATACTTCTTTATTCTCACTCATCTCCTCATTCGCTAAGCCAACTATTTATATCCGCGTCTAACTGTCTTCGTGCTCTATCAGAACATCTAATTTCTTTACGCATGTCCCTAAATCCTACCAAATCTAAAGTGTTATAGATTTTACCCTCCAGTTTTGTTTTTCCTCCTTATCTGTATCTTCATACCACCATTATTTCTGCTGTAGATAAACTAGTATTTCTAGGTATTCACTTCGACAATAACCTGCATCTCGATTCCTACATTCATGATAAAACTAGGTCTTCAAATATACTTCTCCGTGATATTCGTCTCGTCAGAAATTCTCTGGATTTTAGTTCATATAAATCTCTTATCTCCTTCCTTATTTTCCCACGTATTGATTACTGTCTTAGCCTTCTCGTCTTCTCTTCAAAGGCACCCCTTAAACCTCTTCAACGCCTCATTAACACTGTTGTGCGCATCGTGTTTCGACTTCGTAAATTCTATCATATATCTTCCTATTTATCAAAACTTGGATGGCTAAGTGTTGAACATCGCGTTCGTTTTCGTCTGCTTTGTCTAACTTATCGCCTTCTCTATTGTAATTCTCCTTCTTATATCTATCTGCTAGCTCTAAGTGAATCTCGCTCTCTTTCTACTCACCTATGTTCCTGTGCTTATATTCTTCTACACGTACCTCTTCACTCAACCAACTTCTGCCGTCGATCCCTACATATCGCTGCTTCTCTCCTTTGGAATTCCCTACCTGATCATCTGCGATCATCATCCTCACTCCATTTTTCAAAGAACAGCTAAAATCAATGCTACTAAACGAGTAACTATTATTTTATCTGTTTCGCTTTTGTGGGCTTGTAAGCACACAGTCTGTGTGCATTTGCCACATTAAAAAATTTCCTTTTTTATTAGTTATTATTAGTCATGTCATTATTATTTAATTGATTATTAGTCATTATTAGTCATTTCATTATTATTTATTTGATTATTAGTCATTATTAGTCATTTCATTATTATTTATTTGATTATTAGTCATTATTAGTCATTTCATTATTATTTAATTGATTATTAGTCATTATTAGTCATTTCATTATTATTTAATTGATTATTAGTCATTATTAGTCATGTCATTATTATTTATTTGATTATTTGTCATTATTAGTCATTATAATCAAATAATGACATTGGATTATTAATGTAATATTAATTGTAATATTAATTTAATTAATATTGGATCATGGCTAACAGTTTCAGAAGAGTCCATCAAGAACAAAAACAGCAAGGACTGAGCGGATCACCGTGAATAAATCCTTTTTCAACCAAACGCTAATATATATATATATATATATATATATATATATATATATATATATATATATATATATATATATATATATATATATATATATATATATATAGCAACACCATTTAGTATAAATGCCGTATTTCGTAAGAAATCCTGGACCGTTGTCTACTCAGCACATTCGTGCATTACTATTATATATATTAATGATATAAAAAATTTATTTTAACGTGGCAAATGCTATGAAAACATATTTTTATAAAATAATTTATAATATATATTTATA